>JARTUT010002343.1:0-42632 GCA_030674115.1 Micraspis discolor | reverse complement strand
CCTATTAAATCTGTTTGAAATTTATGATCCATGCCAAGAAATATTCAGAAACATCGTGAATAGCCCTAAAACCATCTTGAAATTTATATATGGGACAATTATCAATGAGATGAGGTATTGTTTCTTCTGCCTATCCACATTCACAACTTGCGCGTGGAACTGAGTTTCATCTGAATAGCATGCTATTGGTACGACCATGATGTAATAATACTAATAAAATTAATAATAATCTTTATTTCCAAATATGAGCAGTAGGTACATTGCTATGTAAAAAGTCAATATCAAAGTTTCACTAAAATCTACACATACAAACAGTATAATTATATATAGGTACATTGTCTTGCAACATGAAGAGCAGCATTTGCTAAATCTATACTAAACAAATAAAAATCAATGTTTGTTCAGGAACTCCGAAATATCGTAGAAACATTCGGTAACTAAATACCTCTTCAGTTTCTTCTTAAAAATTTGTTTATTCTGGAAATCTCTGATGCCCACATCCAGACCATTGAAAAGTCTGGGGCCGACAGCATTAGGTGAATGAAAGCCTATCTTAGACTTCCAACATGAACCCCTGATACTAGCTGAGTTGCGAGTGCTGTGTGAATGCACTGAACTACCTGTCAAAAACTTATGCTTATTTTTGAAGATGTATATGCAAAGTTCAAGAATAACAAGCAATGGCAGGGTCAAGATGCTGAGTGATCTAAAGAAGTCACGGCAGGTTACCCTAGAAGGAGCTCCAACCAAACATCTTACTATTCGCTTTTGGGAGACAAAAACACAGTCAGCAACCGATGTGGAGCCCCAAAGAGAAATACCAAAACGAAGTCGTAACTCCACCTGAGCATGATAAATGGGCAGCAGTTGATCCGTAGCTAAAACATTTTTTAGATTGCGTAACATGAAGCAGATGGAATTGAGCTCAGAATTAAGTTCGAAACAGTGCCGGTACCATTTCAGATTCGTGTCAAAATTTATACCCAGAAAACCAACAAAATTGGCTCTTGAAACATCGCTTCCATCAATCTTTAAGTCAATATCCAACTCACTTTTGCTCTAATAGTTCTGAAACCTAATGTATTTGGTCTTCAATGCGTCAAAATCAGAGAATTTCTGGAGAACCAGTCACCAAGACTGGCTAAGTCATTGCAGCAACTGCCTTCAACGATACTGTAATTGGAGCCAGAAATCAAGAGAGTTATAACATCGGCATAGGCCGAAAAATCGCAAGTAAGCAGCATCCCAATGTCATTGACCTACAACAGCAATAAGATCCATTTTGGGGCCCTGAGGTATTCCAACTTCAATTCATTAATATTATTATTATTATGACTTTACCCAGTTCAAGGCCACACCCTTGAACTATTTCTCCATTTTGTTCATATTGAGGAATAGATCATACCAATTTTACGTGACTAATCTGCATTATTCTTTAATGAATGTATCTATGTTACAGAGCTGCATTATCCGAATATGTAATTATAAAAACTGGTACCAATGAACCTGATAATCCACCAGATCATATATTGATTCATATGAATGATCTACTTAAATTCCCTCCTTTTCCAGTAAGTATTAAATTTTTTCCAGTAAGTAATAAAATTTTTTTTTTCGCATACATTTATTGTCTTCCTGAATTTGTTCTTAACTTCATACCTGGCCTTGAATCCTTTTTTGGGGGCGTCTTTTTCTTATTCCTTTGATTATGATATGTCTTAGGAGTAAATTTGAAGGTGGACGACTTACTTTCGTCTTTGTTACTTGATGTGGTTGTCTTCTCGAATACTGTATTTCTCCAATCTGGCTCGTTTGTGTCTTCACTGTCCAGTTCACATGAAGTTGTGGGTGTTGGAAGTCCACTATGGGATTTCTTTTCCTGTTGTGCGTTCAATAAATCCTCAACTGTATATCTGTTGTTATCTATTATGAGTTGATTTCCTTTAATATACGATCTGGCAGATGTGTTGGCTCTAGCTCGGAGCAGGCTTGCTCTTAAAACTTTGAAATTTTCACGTTGTTGTTTAGTTAAATCGTTTGCTATACTCAGTGTAGACCCCTTCAGATGCTTTGCCTTTGAAAAAATAGCTTTTTTTTCACATAGGAGATCAACTCCACCTTGACAGGACAATTGTCCGTGTTTCCAAGCCTAAAACAATCACTAATGTCTTTTTCTTCCAGTTCTACTTCTATTAATTTGTTAATTTCGTTGCAGATCTGCCGTGGGGTGATCTGAGTGTTGGAAGTGTTCAAACCAAATATAATAATGTTATTTTTTCTGGCTGTGCGATCAACATTTTCGAGTTCACTTCTCAGAGTGGTATTCTCCTCTTCCAATTCCCTTATTCTATTTTTCAGTGACTGAAATTCCAGGACAATTCTGGCTTCAGAGGATGAGATTGAACTCCTCACCTCGTCGATTGAACTCTGAACTTCTTTTTTGCTGTTGAGAATTTCTTCATATAGTTGCTTCAAGGTTATATCCGGAGATGTTTCGCTCAGCTTCATCACCGTTGAGTATGTTCGTGTGTGTACTCCTTTAGAATAAATTCTTATCTGTTCTTATCGTCTTCCCTCTTGATATGCACTAGACGAGATCGCTGAATCGTTTAATTCCACCTATTGATATTGCAAAAGTTCTGGATGTGAGGCAAATGTATGCATATAAAATTTTAACAGACATTGCATCTGAAAAAATAAAAATAGATACATTAAAACATGAATACTGCACCAGAAATAAGGAAAACTCATACCAACCACCCAGATGTAAAAAAAGCATAGGTCAGAGAAGCCATATTTATTTTGCTCCTAAAATTTTCAACTTGGTTCCAAAACATCTAAAGGAAATTATTAAAGGAAAATCATTCAAGAAAAAAGTAAAAAACTGGATCAATAACGAAATGAGATCCATTATTGGAAATTTGATAAATAATAATAAAAATTTATGACAAAAGTAAAACTTATATTGAAACTGTATTCAACACACCTGATATAGACATTTGCTTACCTGATGTGGACACTTGCTTACCCGATATGGACATCTGCTTACCTGATATGGACTTTTGCTTGCTTGATCAAGACATGTGAACATTCATCCTGTCAAAATTTATGCTTACCTGATGATGACAGTGATTGGGTGGACATAACCGGAGAAGATATATCCCTACCAGTTGGAGGCAAAATTTTGGAAGAAGAGAAAGTTAATTTTTTTTTTTTTTGGTATTTTATTCAATTGTTTAATCTCTGTAGAACAAACAAAGAATTTGATAGTTATTTTAAAGTCACATACAGGCTCAAATATTTTATATTTAACCTCTGTGATATTTTCTGTTTATTGGATGTAAAGAGTACCTTTCTTCAAATAAACTATTATTATTATTATTATTACCAACGTGCACAGTGCCGAACTGAAACCCCAAATTTTCAACAAAGGAATACTTGGAATTATATTCTTGTTTATTTCACAAAAACATTTTCAAAGTTTGGTGAATAACAAATATTCCATCAGCTATATCACCCAAGATGAATCTCAGGCATTTAAGACATAGGTACTTAACACCAATGGAAACAATCAAGCGACACGCAAACCGATACAATGATTACCAACCAGCTACCATCGACACTTAAAGAGGTTACACTTAATTGCCTACCGCCTCGACCCTCTGATAAATATTGTATTAAACGACGTCCGTTTATTCATGCAAAACGTGCGTCCCAGAACAGCTAGACCGATTATTAAGCGTTATTACCGCCGGATCTCCCGTGAAATAAGACCCCGAGCGACTAACACCTCATTACCGACATATTAGGTAAATTATTAGGTATGTTACACGAGGAATAAGGTAAAAATCGCAATCCGGACCTCGGTGGTACTTGAACCTGTACCCGGGGAACTTGTCCTGGTCTTTAATTGCACTGGATTTAGACCGATTCACTTTCGATATGTGGTAGAGTAAGTGAACTCTGGGAAGGTCTGATACATGGCTATAAATATAACCTTGGTAACATTGTACATTTCTGGCGCTATCGGGAGTTTTAAGTTGTTATTCATTTATCAGATTTAATGCGTGGCACAAAACTGTACCAGGAAAATTCATTTTCGGTCATAATTGCACAAGTTATTGATGTTTCTGAATGCCAACGTTTCGTAGATATCTTTCTACTTCTTCAAGGCCAAGTTAAATTTATGTTATTAATATTTTATTGACAAATTTAATAGGTTAAAGTTTCACCAATTAACCTCAAATATCACGGTTGATCCTCGAAACTCAGGAACTCTGTTGAGACAACACCCCCTATACCAATGCGAAGAGTTTTTCGGTCAGCTAATTGGATGGCATCCATACATTAATTCCACAAATGGATGACCGTTTTTTATCACTGTCATCTCACTTTTGTCCGTTAAAACGTTGTAGATTAATTATAGCGATTCTTATTTACTTTAGCAGCTCCAGCTCCCCTTTATGCTTCGTGGTTCTTTGAAAGGAACCATAAGTTTTTAATCAATTAACAGGCTTTATGAGTTGTGCGCCATGAGAGTAGAATATGGGGGAAATGACAAATTGTGATATTCATTTTGATCAATTGGTACCTTCTTGTATGTGGCGGGATGTATTTGTCTATTGAACAATGGACTTCAGAAAATGGTTAAATCTCTCAATTTCAATTCAATTTTAAAATTTGAATTAGGTATATAACAAAGAGTTTTTCACATTTTTATTGAATGTTGAGAATGTTGGATACCATCCTCATCCGGAGCCTTCAATGTATAATCATTATTTTTCATGAGTTACATTTAAGATTTAAGGTTATACCAATGAATGTTTATTGAATACTAGCTGACCCGACAGACTTCGTCCTGTCAAAAAGATTTGTAATGTGGCAGTTTTTGTGCCTACGTATTTAAAAAAGTTCTCCTGAACAGAACCGTCACCCTGGTGATAGGGCGTTGTGAATAAAAAATAATTAAATAAAACATATATAAGGATTTAAAAGTAAGTAATCGCTTTATTGTTAATCATGTGAATCAT
Source organism: Micraspis discolor (assembly GCA_030674115.1). Taxonomy (NCBI): domain Eukaryota; kingdom Metazoa; phylum Arthropoda; class Insecta; order Coleoptera; family Coccinellidae; genus Micraspis; species Micraspis discolor. The sequence continues at coordinate 37,602 of JARTUT010002343.1, read as the reverse complement.
AATTATTATTATTATCATTATAGTGCTTTGTGGTATACGATGTTTTTTGTTTGATTACCTGGCGCATAGATAAACAAATCTGATGGTTTTCCAACACGGGAACAGGCAACATACAATTGACCATGTGAGAAACATGGGTTTTCTAGATTAATACCACAAACACTTAATGATTGCCCCTGGGACTTGTTTATAGTCATAGCAAAAGCAAACCGCACTGGAAACTGTAGTCGTTTAAACTCAAATGGCCCATCAGTCGGAATCATTGGGATGCGCGGTATGAGAACATCTTCTCCTCTATACTTTCCTTTGAGTATAGTTGCTTCTATCACATTGTTTAGTCATTTTTTTATCGCTAACCTTGTACCGTTGCAAAGACGCGGTTCGTTGATATTTCGCAACATTATAACCACCGATCCAACCTTTAATTGAAGATTGTGAGGTGGCAATCCTGGCAAATCCAGCGAGTTTAATAATTCCGGTTGATAGTTGACATTATCTTGATTAGTAGCCGAATCAACTGATTTATATATCCTCAATTCGCCTGTAATTTGTTCTTGAATTTTGAAATTTAATTCATTTACATCTATGTTTTTTGCAGCCAGTATAGCTCGTTCGCTCAACCAATCATGGTTTCTGTAATTTTGAGAAACATCTGGAAACACCTTCTGAATAGGTTCATCTTTTGATCGAATTAACTGACAAAAACTTTGAGAAAAGTTAATACAGCCAGTCAACATGTTTATAGGAAATTTGCCATTACCAATGTCAATGAGTTGTTTAGAGAATATGTTTCCAGATTGGTCATTTTGCAACTCGACACGCATATTCTTGCTTAAATGAAGTACTTTGACATGTTTCCACAAATTGGAGGACTTTAGACATGCAATGAGTTCATCAGCTGGCGTTGATCGTGGAATCACAGGCAATGTTTGACGAAAATCTCCTGCTAATAAAACCACCAAATCGGTTATTATTGCTCAGTAGATCTTTTAAGGTTCTGTCTAAAGCCTCCAAAGTATTTTTATGTGCCATCGTGCATTCATCCCAAACAATCAATTAACATTGCTGCAAAACCTTTTCCATTGCAGAGTTCTTCGAAACGTTGCAGGTTGGAGTTTCATTGCTTTGCATATTTAATGGCAATTTTAGTGCTGAATGGGCTCTTCGACCACCTTCAAGCAAAGTTGCTGCGATTCCCGACGAAGCGAGTGCAAGTGCAATTTTATTTTGTGAGCGAATTGTTGCTAATATTAATGAAATCAAAAAAGTTTTTCCTGTACCACCAGGTGCATCTAAGAAGTAAATCCCTCCAGTTTCGTCATTTGTTACTTTCATAAGAGTTTCAAATACATACTTCTGTTGTTCATTTAACAGTGGAAGATTTGTTTGAATTAATTCTTTCAAAGCGTTGAGATCATACAGTGTTTCTCGATGCAACTCTTGGTTAAAAGCGTCATGCATTGGACGATTGGGCGCGGTCAGCCCTAATTGAATTAATAGTTTGTTTGATATTATCAAGCATATGTCGTCAATTGAAATCAATGCTTCATTGTAAATTTCTTCACTGATTTGTATATTTGGATTCTATTCCGTATTTGATACAGAATATCATCACACATATAATCTTTGTACTTGATCCACAAATCAATTGGGTTTGATGGGAAGCATGTAGATATGATTATAGAAAACAATGTTCGTATTTGATGAGCGTGTGATGATATTACAGCATCATTGAGAGTTTGATCCCAATGAGCGTCATTTTCGAGCAATTGCAAACATAGATATGATCTTTGACGTTAGGAACACACCTACATTGCTCAGACAACAGTGAGTGCTTGTAATTTAATATGAACTTTATACCATAGTAATAAAGCTCAAATTGACTACGTTTTAGTTACAAATCATTTGTATGGGAAAAAGAAAAGGGCTATTTTTAGGGTTTTTCCAGCAATAATTCTAATTTTTCTCGCCGTAAAAACCATCCTTGAACTTCAACGAACATTTTAAAAAGAGATTTGGCCAAATTGGTCCAGGCGTTGTTGAGTTATGCGCTTACCAACACATTTTGCTATTCATTTTTATATTATAGATGACAAGAGTCGTACAATTTCGATACCTAATTTTTTTTTATCGATGTTGTACATATCATTATTGAAATTTCTTGGGTGTATACTTATTTTACTAATAGAGGGTAATTGTTAAATTATTATTTTATTTATTTTTTTCCAACATATGTTTCGACGTATCCACGCCTTTTTCAAGGAATACAATACATTAATTAACAAAAATTGAATAAAAACACTTGACTGTACGTTTCACAAATTTTATTTAAAGCATCGTTGACATGCATGTTTCGGGTTTCATCCCATTTTCAAAACTGAATATAAAACAATATCGGTTCATACAGTACACATCTACATAACATATCAAGTAACACATGTTAAAATTGGTGATAGACGGAAATCTAATTGATCATATATTTTCTCCTAAAGACATTAGCTTGACAAGTTTTGTGCTACTCTGGAAGCGATATGTGGATGATGTTTTTTGCGTATGGACTGGGTCGATATCGGAATTGATGGCATTTTTGGAATTGTTGAAATCCATCCATGATTCCATCAAATTCACGTTTGAAATAGAGGATGATAATAGATGTCTGAACTTCCTAGATATACAGATTAAAAAAAAATGAACACCTTGAATTTGATTTATACAGAAAACCCACCTTCTCTGATATTTTAATACCAAATAGTAGTTCACATCCTTATAAAATCAAAATGTCAGCACTTCAGGCACTAACTCATAGATTAGTCTCGATTCCAATGTCAAAAATTAACTATGACAATGAGGTTCACACACTGAGATGTTTAGCTGGGAATAATGGCTACTCTCCGGATATAATAGATCAACTGCTTTTCAGAAAGCGGCAGAAGAAATTGTTACTTTCAATTTATCCACCAAATAATGAAACTGAAACCAAAAAAATACGCATATATCGACTACATCCCATCTCTGAGTGATAAAATTTGCAAAAGACTCAGACATTATAATATTAACATTAGTTGTACTAATAAGAAAAATTTAAGATCAATGTTCTTTAATGGTAAGGATCGAGCGAACAACACACAATTAAGCGGTGTATATGTATAAGCTTCACTGTAATGAATGGCCTGCATTTTACATAGGTCAAACTGGTAGTTCCCTGGCAAAAAGAATTGATGAACACAAAAAATCAATCCTCCAAAACAAACCCACTACTGGTTTCTCTAGTGACTGTATCACCTCAAACCATTTTATTGATTTCGAAAAAACCAAAATATTGCACAAATGCCGTAAAGGTAAACGCATGGACCTTTTAGAATACTTAGAAATAACATCAGCTTTTAAACAAAAGCTTCCCATTGTAAATGATCAACTAGATTTCCGTCTATCACCAATTTTAACATGTGTTACTTGATATGTTATGTAGATGTGTACTGTATTAACCGATATTGTTTTATATTCAGTTTTGAAAATGGGATGAAACCCGAAACATGCATGTCAACGATGCTTTAAATGAAATTTGTGAAACGTACAGTCAAGTGTTTTTATTCAATTTTTGTTAATTAATATCGAACTATGTTTCACCATGGGATAAGCGAGGAATCAATTATGAATACAATACAGTCAACAATTTCCTGTAAATTACACAATAATAAATACACAAATATATCAACAAACAACACAAAGCTTTTACGTACTTCATTCAAATCGTCCGTCAATATATTATTTTCTACTTTAAATCAAACTTTAAAAATCTTTAAATATTAAATATTTTCGTCAGCCATGAATAAAATAATGTGACGATGATGCGCTGTCACGATTTTGTTTTTCCAACTTCTTATTCCAATTTAATGCTGCGACACCTGTTCGAATTAATCAACAAGTGACAATCCCAAATCTGGGTTGAAATTGGTTCTTTTCAATCTAGACGGAGTTAGTAGTAGAAGATTGAAAATTTGTATTTCCTTATTTATGTTATAAGATTAAAGTGAATTTGGGCCAAGTTTTTGATGTCTGTTTTATCGTTCATAGCTTCTTTTTCTTTTTTATGTGGATCATTTCTAGTATGTTTCTAGTTTTGTTGTTTCTTTCTTTTTCCTGGATAGAAAAGTTCTCAAAATCCATTTTATGTTTTTCTGTTTGTTCATGCTTTTCAAGTGTGGTCATATTTTTGCAAAATTTGTGCCCATTTATTCGTTCCTTTATATATTGTGTTGTCTGTTCTATATATATGTTAGGCCCGAAGACCGAAAACGCTCAGTGGCCGGAAAAACTGCCACATCGCGTTCTGGTTGCCTTCGAACGCACATAACGCGTTTTGGTTGTTTTTAAACGCTCGCAACGCGTTCTGGTAATTGTTAAACCTCCGGAACGCGTTTTGTCAATTGTTCAACGCTCACAACGCGTTCTTAATGTTCGACTTGTATTATTTACCGCTTTCTACCTGCGTAGGATAAAATTTATATTGTCCCTCATAAAACAAAGTTGAAAATTGAAATACAATTCAATTATTGACAACTACAACTGGATGGGTTCGGTGTTTCTTGCCGAATCATTTCAACAATATTAAATTTCTTATAATTGTTTTTCAGTTCTAGGAAGAGAGTTACACTTATAAACTATATTGTCGAGCATATAATATATAAATACATCAATGAAAAAGCGAAAAGTTCTTTATTGAACGAATGAATTTTAATTTATTTTCTACAAATCCAACTTATTGTGGAGAACAAAACAAACTTGAATTTACAACTTTTTAATTACTTTATTAGAAACAATTCAATTATTGAAAACTACAATTGAATACAAACGAATTGTATGTGCTCAGTGTTCATAAAGAAATGCTAGACCACAAGTACCAAACATGTTCGGAAACAACTTATTTTTATTATTCTAAAATGTAAAAACTACAGGGTCTTACATTTGAACCAATTGCCGTTAGACAAACGCGTTCCGGCTGTTTAACAATTACCAAAACGCGTTCTGTGCGTTCGAAGACAGCCAGAATGCGATGTGGCCGATGAGGTGTTATGAAGTTGTCGTCTAGATGAAAATAGATTATCGAACAAAACGAAAAACGAAAATAAAATATTTGAACTAAATTCGATCGCTGTAACACTTTTTATAAAGCATTGAATAAAGAGCAAAAAAGCGGAAGGCAGATATTTGATTTTAGATGTAGATTTCTCCATTTATCGTGGCGGTTGTACTGATAACACATTGTTCCAAAGTACAGAAAAAAACCTTTGAGCAAGCGCGCAAAAGCTTCTGTCCTCACGTCAATGATCCTCGAAAAATTTAAATCTCTTCAATATTTTTCGCTCGTTATTATTTTCTGCTCTTATACAGGGTGGCTCATCCACAACTTCCACCCCGAATTTTGAGCATTGGGATAGAATAACGAAGAAACGCTAGGGCAAGTCAAATTTTGTTGGAAGGGGGGAAACTAATACGGCTGTTCATATGGGTTTGAAATATTTATCCCTCTTGCCATAACCCATTACAATTCTCATTTTTGGCGCTCTTGTTCACCCGAATAGAGTGCCTATCATTTTGCCCGAATGTCTGTAATTTTGGAAAATCGAGCCGAAAATGGTCTCAATCGATTGGGTTTGACTCCCCGATGAAGAATCCGTGGCGCATCCAAAACAGATGAGCTAGAGTTTTCATATTTTCAGATATTCAGTAGTTATGAGCATCTAAATTTCCTCAATAACTACTAGAATATTCATCCGATCAAGTTGATACTCGAAATATTGTTGAGAGGAGGCTGCAACAAAACGGTTCGCAAAATTTCGCAGAAATCGTCACGCTAGAAAATTTTTAAAAAATTCCAAAAAAAATTTTTTAATCTCATAAGATATCTTTCGGATTTCAATAAAAATTCGTGAATATATTGAGGTGATTGATATCTTACTTATCCTCAAATTTCATTGCCGTAGCTCTTTTCCATCTAAAGATATGATCATTTTTTCCATTTACTCAAGAGAAAAGAGAAATGACATACGTCCCGATGATTTTCTTTGAACGATGGCCATCACAGATCGATATTCGATTGACAAATGCCGGGCTCATCAATCAATGTCAGTTGGCGTAATATTAATCAAAATTTTTCATAACGGGAAATCATAGAGATAGAATTCAATCTCGGTGGCTGAAATAATATACGTTGACAAAATTCAGAAAAGCACCGACGTAAGTTTTTAGGAAAAGGGAATTATAGCTTCGAACAAAACTTGGGGAAAATTATGAATAGTTATTTTTAATTTGAGATATAGGTTTGTTCATTCATTTGGCCATCATATTTGCATCACATTGTCCCATAGTACGGGAAAAGAAAGTTCACCTGATCAGAGTGCTTATAGATTTGTTATGGTTTGAATATTTACTCGCAAGTAGCTCAACAAGAGCGCCAAAGCAATCTGACCTCACGTCAGTGCTTTCTAAATTTTGATGGGGAAAAGGAGTCGAGCAGCACCTTGTTGGAAAGGCAATTCAATTTGGTGTTTCTTCATCGCTTTATTATTATATCGGGTTTTTCAATGGGGACTTGATAACTTTGAATTTAATTTGTGAACGCACCCTTGGACCGATCATCGAATTGTTAACGCCAATTGATTCAGTTAAGTAAACATTTTCTTCATGGTGAAGTAAACGAACGAACAAAGTTTGCAAGTTATAAAAGTTTACTACCGAAATTCGGAGTCGGTGACCGCAACTTTTATGAGGCTTAATTCACAGTCATAATTCGCGCCCTAGTAGACAGGCAATCACAAGTTTTGTGCAAAAATTCGAGTCTACATATTCGCTGTTGGATGTTGTCGTGCCAGTGAGACAAAGGATCGGTCGCAGTAACGCAAACATCGCTGCCATTCGGGCCTCCGTAGCCGACGACCCAAATCAGTCAATTCCACGGCGTTCTCAAGAATTAGTCATCCATCAGACCACTCTATGGCGAATTTTGCGTAAGGATCTTGGTTTACACCCGTACACGATCAAGCTGACTCAAGAATTAAAGTCGTCGAACCATTTGAAGCGACGTACGTTCTCCGATTAGGCTCTGGAAAATCTTCATCGAAAAATCATCTTCAGCGGTGAAGCTCATTTTTAGGTCAATGGCTTTGTCAATAAGAAAATTATGCCTTATTGGACAGGCAGCAATCCACATGTGATTCACGAGACTTTATTGCATCCCCAAAACACCATAGTTTGGTGCGGTCTTCACGCTGGCGGCATCATTGGACCGTATTTTTTCGTTCATGCCATCAATCGTCACGTTAAGGTCCATGGCGATCGCTACCAAACCATGATAACGAATTTTTCTTAACCCCAATTGCAAGGTGTGGACTTGGCAAACATGTGGTTTCAAGAGGACGGTGCTACTAGCCACGCAGCATACATAACAATCGGTTTATTGAAGCAGACATTTGGTGAGCGTGTAATTTCGAGAAACGGCCCCATCGATTGGCCGCCTCGTTCGTGCGATTTGACGCCTATGGCCTATTTTCTTTGGGGCAACGTCAAGTCACTGGTCTATGCCAACAAGCCGGCGACATTGCAAGAGCTCAGAGACAACATTGAACGCGAAATAGCAGCCGTTTCGGCTGAAATGAGTGGCCGCGTCATCGAAAATTGGGTCCAGAGAATGACCGCTGCAAAAGGGCCCGTGGTGGCCATATGAACGAAGTCAAGTTCCATTCATAAATGTTATGTTTGTACTTCAAGCCAATAATAAAGTTTTCGAAATATCTCAAATGATTTGTGTTTTATTTAGATTCAAAGTTGTCATGTCCCTATTGGAAAACCCTTTATAAAGTGACTCAATATTCCAATATAATATTATTTTACTTTTATCAGTTCAATTAACTAAGAAAGCGTCCCTTTCCAGTGTTTCTACACCATATTTATTAAAGTTTTATTTATTTCCATTTCGAATCTTAGATAAAGTAATTAAAACCCAACACAAAAACAACCAGCACCCAACACAACCATCAATCCATCCATTTCGATGACGAAACTACACATAATATGAATGACTTGCCTGATTACACTCGCTCAGGCATGACCGCACCGCTAGTCCGCAGACCACAGAATTTTTTCTTCTTCTTCCAACGGCTTGGCCCGCGAGGGTTCGGCTACCGTGTGCGTCGTTAGTTATTGCGGAGTGGAAGCGAAGACCTGTCGGGCTTCTGGAATTAGTTATTAAAGGCAACGTATAACAATGGTGAATCGGTCACCGAGGAGAGTAAAAAAGACGGCTCGAGGAGAGCCTGATGAGGAGCTATTTGAATAGAGATCAAGGGCGTGCGTGCTTGACGTGCATTAGTGATTCTCGAGAATGGAGAGAGATGATGATTTCTGTTGAATTGATTCTTCTGAGGGGAGTGAAAGATCGATTTCCGTTAGTGTTTGGATTACTTGTCACGGTTGGTGAAGGAGGAATGCTATTTACGAGTGGAAGAATAATTGATGTAAAAACTATATTTAAGTAAAAGACTGATCGTTTGAAGAACATTTTTACTGACAACCTTTAACTTCGTACTCTTGGTAGCTGTGGGACGGTTATTGTTGAAGAACGCTGACTAGCCTTGTTGTGTTCGATCCATAGACCACAGATTCTACAATCATCGATAGTCAATTGAATATAGGATTATTTCTTGATTTTCATTTTAATTTCTAACACGGACATAACGTCCTCGTTCAATTTATAAGATTTATAACAATAACTGAATCACTATAGTGATATATGTTTAATGCCCTGCCTAAATGCTTAATATTTTTGACAGAAAAAAGAGTAAAATAGTATATAACATTATTATCACGGTAAGAGGGTTTTTACTGGCCTGCGGCTCGTCAGTTACCTCCTTGAGCCAGTAAAACCCGTTACCTTGCTTGTATTGTTTTATATTTTATTTGTTTCTCATTAGTAAAAAGTTTAGATAAATTTTAAAAAAATCTCAATAATTTGTTGCAAATGTCGTTAGCTATGGAAGCGTTGCCATGAACATGTCTGTATATTTTTCTTCACACTTGTTTCGGCGAAAGCGAAAATGAATGTACCAAAAGAAATTATTGAGGCAGCCAGCAGTGTAGTTTCAAGTTTATCACCTGCAAAATCAGCTTCAAAGTACGAGCAACGACTTCAAAAAGTGGTAAAACAAAAATAGTGTGATTGGGGTAACTGAGGATGTTTTGTTGGTCTGCTTGAATCAACTATCAGCTAGATTTAGCCCTAATACTTTATGGGCAAAATGGTCTATGCTGAAAAGCTGCTTGGAAATGAAAGAAAATGCCCCTGTTCGCAGGTTTGTTTTCCTTGAAAAATTTATTGAAAAATTTGAGGTTTAGTTGTCATTTGGAGATTTCAAAAGATAATAGTTTCTGAAACGAAAAAATGAGCGTCATACGCCGAAAATATGTCAAGGTATTGAGTGAAGAAGAGGCTGAACAATTTCTTTTACATGCCTCTGATGACCAGTGGTTGCTAGCGAAAATTGTAACGATATTTGGGATTTTTGGATAGTGTCGATGTGACAAAATTCTCTCCTTAAACATGAACGATGTAGAAGATATGGGAAAATACGTTATTGTGACATTGCGGCAAAAAAAAAAATTTAACAACTAGAAGATTCACCATAACCGATGATGGCTGCAGCTTCAAGCCCTGCATGTTATACAGAAAATATGTCAATCTTCGGCCTACTGGAACAGAAAGCCTAAGATTTTTATTGACAAAGCGACATGGAAAGTGCATTTCGCTTAATGATGGCCAGCACACTATTGGTGGTGTCCCAAAGCAAATAGCGAACTATTTGGGTTTACAAGACCCAAACATCTATGGCTCGAAGTTGATGCTGAGTATTTGGTGGGATCAGCTTGGCGTAGTCTACTATGAACTCTTCCAACCAGGCGAAACCATTACAGGAGCCCTCTATCGGATGAAGGAAAACCGCTCGCAATACTCGGAAAGACACGACAAGATAATACTTCTGTATGATTACTCTCGGCCACATGTTTACAAGGTCATGAAAACATACCTAGAAACATTGAAATGGGACATCCTACCCAGGGCCGTCGCGTGGTTCGAAGGCGCCCAAGGCAAGATTTAACCGTTGAAACCATCTATTGCATGTTGCTTCAGACAGAGCATGATCACCAAATGTCTCGGCAAGCATTCGACTTGACTCTGCAGCACTTTTCTTCAAATGAAAACAAAAAATTAATGCTTTCCGCAAATCATCAATTTCTGTTACAAAATTCGATATTTTTAACACAATGAAAACATATGATGTCTGTTCAATGACTTGATGTTTACTAAATATGTTTCATAGATGTCATAGCAAACAAACAAAACAAAAATAAAGGCTTGTTCACAACAAATGTTCCTTAGTGAGACATTTGTATCTTGACACTAACTTCATACCGGTATACCTGATATAGGATGTTGATCTAATCATGATATCATGGAAACATTTGATTAAGATTAGAAATTAAGTATCCGCATAATCTAAACAAAAAAAAAACAAGAATTCGTGGAACTATATACCCATCTTTAACATAATCGAATGATAGATCTCTCATAGCTATGTGAAAGTACCCTACAACCATATTAACCAAATACAAAAGAGCACTCATAACCTCTGTTTATTCAAAGCACAAGATACTTTTAGGTCTATCAAGTTGTCCCGGAAGTCTCAGCATTTCTTAAAAAAAAAATCCACGGTGAATGCTAGATGCTAGTAAATGCTGTAGAAAAAAAATAATTATCTTTGATAGTGGTGGAAAAATCGATGATTGAATTTTCCGGGCCTACTTATGTGCAGCCCGGAGACCTCAGCATTTTCCATCGAAAAGCTAATGAAGATCAATGCTAGCCAAATGCTGCAGAATACTGAAAAAAAATCGGATTATTTTGGACCGTAGTGAAAAATTCGGTCATTCAATTTTCCGGGCCAACTTATGTGCAGCCCAGAGACATCGGCATTTTTCATTGAAATGCTGACAAATATTAATGCTAGCCAAATGCTGTTGAATGCTGAAAAAAAATTGAAATATCTTCGACCGTAGTGGAAAAATTGGAGGTTGAATTTTCCGGGTCAACTTATGTGCAGCTCGGAGACAACGGCATTTTTCATTGAAATGCTGACAAATATCGATGATAGCGAAATGCTGATGAATGTTGAAAAAAAAATCGAAATATCTTCGACCGTAGTGGAAAAATCGCATGTTGAATATTCTGGGTCAACTTATGCGCAGCCCGGAGACAACGGCCTCATATATTAAAATGCTGACTAATATTAATGCTAGCGAAATGCTGATGAATCCTGAAAAAAAAATCGAATCTCGGTTCAAAACATGGGCGGAATCCATGTTAGATAGAGCAAAAGCCGCAATTGGCGTAGAAAGTGATGGAGATCATGATAATATGCAGTATTTACCTGAAATCATAAAACCTATAATAAATTTATGTAAATTATTGCCGCTTTGGATAGCAGTTATGACGCTGGTTCTAAAAAATAGTGGAACAGTTTGCTCCACTGCCAGTGTAGAAAGCAATTTCCACAATATAAAAAATAGGATTTTTCATAACTTCCAACTACCTATCAGAGTTGATGACATGATCAAAAGACATATCGATGGCATAGAAGGTATAATGCGTATTGCTATTAGTTCGAAAATATCATCAAGAATAACTGCTCTTGATGCAACTCTTAAAACAGAAACCGATGCTCCTACTATTAATTCAACAAAAACTTCGGAGCTTTCAAAAAGTAATGAGAAATTGTCTATAGAAGAAAACATCTCATTGGAAAATTGGCGTGGCGAGGGCATTGTGAAGAAAAATCGCCCGAGAAAATCTTATTTGCAACCACAAAAGGAATGGGCTTTTATCAATTTAGCAGATAAATCTCGAATAAAACCAATTGGTTTTTTGAGAAACGCTAATGCAAGTGATCTGAAGCCGATCAAAATTGACGATTCGAAATATATTATAACAAACACTTGTGCAATAGATTGCCTCCTGCAAATTCTATCTACGGCATTTTGTGATACCTCTGAGTTCAATTCCACAATAGAGAATTGGTGTGAAATTGAACGGAATACTGCTGATAATATCCTTTTAAACATTCTACAAAAGCTTGCAGCAGGAAAAATGAGTGCTCAAGTATATGAGCTCAGAGGTATAGTTATGAAAAAAATTCATAAAGAAGAACTTTTGCCTAATAATTTGAAGTTAATATCCTGCGTCACAACACTTGTCGAGCTTCTGAACAATCTTATGAATGAAAATTTCCTATCTTGGTGCAAAACTGCTGAGGTACTATGTACTGCATGCGAACATAAAGAAGTAATTAAAACGGCTACAATTCCTGTAAACAATATTGACGATTTTAAAGCAAATCTTCATCGTGCACAAGCAGGAAAAAAACTTATTTGTTCCGAATGTAATTGTTATTCGATGGAAATAAAATACAAAATTAATGATTTTTTGATATTCCTTGAATGGACAGATGAAAAGGGGTATGACATAAGATGTAAACTTTGTGATATACCTAATTATATACAAATACAGGAAAAAACCTACTCTCTGAGAGGTGTTATTCAAAAAATTGGAGGAGAAAAAAATTCTGTGGGTCATTTTGTGGCTTTCGCGAAGAGATTACGTGGTAAATGGGAAAAGTATGATGACTTGAAGAAAAAAGCTGAACGACGCGTAAACGAAGATAATTATGTTTCAACAACCCTCCTGGTTTATTCTGTCTGAAAATGATAATCATCTTCATGTTGATTCTATACCTAGTTTGAAGTCATTTTTTTATGATTTACGTTTATGTTTATTGTTATTCTTTTTTTTTGGTTAAATATATTTTTTACAGAAAAAGTTTTTTCGCTTATTCATTCTGATATAAAGAGAAATTTAAATTTTTTTGTTTTTCTCGAAAAATGGAGGTATAGTTTTTTTCATTAGCGCCCCTTCGAGTATTTCATAGAAATTTCAATTCATTTGGGCCGTACTTAACTTAACAAAAAAAAATTGTGTTATTTCAACTTATACCAGATGCATTAAGTTAATCATTGACTTTTGCATCAGTGTCGAAGATATTTCGACTTAGTATTTAGCATTCATCAGCATTTAGCTAAGCATTCAGTTTAATCAGCATTTCGATGAAGAATTCTGTAGTCTCCAGGCTGCACATTAATTAGCTCGGAAACTTCAACTATCGATTTTTCTACTACAGTAGAAGATATTAGGAAATTTTCTTTAAAACTTAGCTATCATTAAATTTTGTCAGCATTTTGATAAAAAAATTCTGTGTCTCAATGCGGCACAAGTGTTGTGCCGAAAAATTCAACCATCGATTTTTCCACTATGGTAGAAGATATTTTGACATTTTTTTCAGCATTCACCAGAATTTAGCAATCATTGAGTTTCGTTATGATTTCTATGAAAAAGGTCGTTGCCCGGAAAATTCAACATGCGATTTTTCCACTACGGTCGAAGATATTTCGATTTTTTTTCAGCAGTCATCAGCATTTCGCTAGCATCAATATTTGTCAGCATTTCAATGAAAAATGCCGATGTCTCCGGGCTGCACATAAGTTGGCCCGGAAAATTCGATCATCAATTTTTCCACCAATATCAAAGATAATTATTTTTTTCTACAGCATTTACTAGCATCTATCTAGCATTCACCGTGGATTGTTTTTTTTTTGAGAAATGCTGAAACTTCCGGGCCAACTTGATAGACCTGATACTTCTTTAGATTATGGGTAACACCGAAGTTAACGTAGGTTTCATTGACCGTCCAGAGGTGTCTCAAAGGTAGGGTAAAAGGAGAACTGTTCTTTGAAAACACAACATTCTGCGATGTTACAATATCTTTAATTTATGTTAAATCTATGCTTGATCTATTGGCCGTTCTCCTCACATCAATCTTGTCGAGTAACATACATGTTTTCATCTTCAAGGTCAGGCTTTCCCGATAAACACCCTCCAACAATGCGTTCCAGTACAACAGATCATTCTAAATCTTCATTTCCTTCCGGTCTCGGAATACTGTCGCCCTCGGCGAATCCGACCATCGCCTTCAACGATAGGCATCACGTAGTTCCATCTGTCCTTCTCAAGGCGATGCGAAGACCTCGAACCAAACGTCGACGACGTAAAGAAAAAATCCGAGACGTCTTTCGTTTGAAAAATGATAATATCTTAATGCGTTTCGAATTGAGGAGTGCCGTTTACGTGTTTCGTTGACTCCGCGAAAATACGGCGGAATACAAATATAGAAATTACTTGCCTGGGGGTGGGGATATGAGGGTTGACTGGCAGGAAATGGAGATATAAATCAGTAGGGGTTGAGAAGAGTAGAGGAGTTTTTTCTGGTGAAATTATCGCAGAAATATATGTGATCCAATTCATAAAACTCTTAATTTTTTTGTTGCTTAGTTATTCATGCTGAAAAAGGACTCTGAACTGTTGTACATATTCAATCTCTACAGTTTTCATTTCCTTAAGAGCATTTGCTGATGTTGCGGAATTATCTGGTCTACCGGTATGAAATGAGCGTTTTTTTTTTGTAAAAATAAAACACTAATTATTAATGGGAAAGTAAAAAATATTTATTTGCTTATCATTTGTAAACGTCAGTTCCAAAAACACAATATTAATCAAGAAAGTTTATTTTATCAAATCACTAACTTGTTGTTAATATTAACATGCAGAAATTTCAACAGTTAGTAGTATTATTTACATCAGAAAATTTTGTTTTATCGTCATATATGTTGAAAATCATGGTACAATTGTTATTTCCAGTAACACAGATTTTTTATGCTGAAAGTTGATTGATACTGATGATGCTGAACTCGACGACTGCAGAACATTTGTACTCTCCTTACTACGAAAATATTTGCTAGGCATTTCAATTTTTTTGTTGACCGAATCATCGACATAACTCATCGCAATTTCGGTGCTCTATCATTCTCCTGCACGCTTCAGTGCTAAAATATCTCCACCTGAATCCGCAAATATAGTGGCTCCAGTTCTGCGAAAAGAGTGGCCGGTGTATAACTCTGGGTCTCTTAAACCTAAATATCTCGCTATTTGCTCTGGGACACTACCAATAGTGTGCTGGCCAGCATTAAGGGAAATGAACTTTTCATGTCGGTATATCAAAAAAATCTTAGACTTTCTGTTCCATATTTGCATTTCCATATTTGCATATTTTCTGTATAACATGCAGGGCTTGAAGCTGCAGCCATCATCGGTTATGGTGAATCCTCTTGTTAAATTTGTTGTTTGTCGCAATCTCACAATAACGTATATTTCCATATCTTCTACATCATTCATGTTTGAGGAGTGAATTTCTTCACATCGAGAACATCCAAAAATCCCAAATATTAGGTTTGTTCACGTGGCAGTTCGGAACTGTAATTTTTGGTAATTTGTGGTTCCCACCCGTTCGTCTGGGACGGAACAGGAGTTCCTTGTCGTTCGTGTGGTCGGAACACTCGATTTCGGAACCGTTCGTTACTGTTCTTACGGTTCCTGATCTGGGCCGAATTTTGGCGGTGCAATCTTTCGAAAGATTCCGTGTCTTTCAAAAGATTCGTATTTTATCATTGCAACGGTGACGTCACATGCAAAATCTTTCGAAAGATCTTTCAATCTTTTGAAAGAACATTTTTGGGTAGTTGGAATGTTTTGTAAATATTTAAAATGTCAATTATGGCGGATAATTTGAATTTTGCTTATGATTGTAATTTGTAATATTGCATTGAAAAGCTAAGCACACGTTTATATTTATTGTTGAAGTAATGGCGAAATAAATAAGAAAGTGATTATTTACAATAATTCTGTGATTCAAGAAATGGGGTTTGCCATGCTTTGCAAGATATCTGCCTTTTTCGTTTTAGTATTTCTGAAAGTAGTCATTTTATTGAATCAAAACTTCCAGATATTTTAACTATGTATCAAATACAAATTGGTTCCGGCTTCTAACTGGATGAGGATATGTGATATGTTGTCAATAACAGAAATAACTGCATCCTTCATTTTAATGAGGATTAATTCTTGAACATTAAAATGTAAATTAAATTCTCTATACAATTTCTAACAATCGCAATATACTCTTAAAGCACTAATAACGAACTACTCCTATCAGAGATAACCACTGCAATGGGTATTGAAAAGTAACCTAAAATCTATAACACAGATTTTAAATTTCGCTGCTTCTATGACGTCACCAGTTCTGAATGATACCGTTTTAGCGAGTGTTGCGGTTTGGCATATTTTTTGGATTGTGAATTTCGGAACGAATAGACCAATGTCGGGATATTTTGTTTGTTTTCCCTTGTTTGCACCACAAATGTGTAATGCTGGCAACACCGGAATTTCGAGGAAAGAGATTTGATCGCATCGTCGTCGACAGTAGATTTGTTGCATTTTTGGAGAGTGTCGTTCACATTCGGTGAAGTTTATGATCGAAAGTGAAAGAAAGGTGAGTCAGATTATCGTTCTGGTGTTACTTTTTGATCATTTGATTTATTATTATTGTTCGAATTTCATACAGTCCACTTGCTTTTTTGTCGCGCTTAAACAGCGAGTATTGAACCCATGACGTCACAGCAAAAATTTTTGAAAGATCTTTCGAGAGATTGCACAGCCAAAATTCGGCCCTAGAGATGGTACAAGGTACAACAGAAGAAGCGGTAAATTCAAATCATCGGTGATTCAAATTTTCAGTAGTTCTACTTGTCAATTAAGTTATATATTTGGTGACTAGGATATTCGCATAGCTGTTTTTGAGTATATTTGATGTTGAGTGAGTATGAATTTTTAATCAATTCGTTATAATAGCTTCCCAAAATTTTTGTTATCTCAAAGAAGAGGAAGGATCATTTGCAATAGTTGAATAAAATAATTGCATAGCTGTTGATCAAAGTATGTAAGATAATTATTTATATTATTTATATATACGATATTTCGTATTTATATTCTATATATTTATTTTTGTTATTTCGTGATTGTAGTATCTTTATTTTTCAACCACTCAAAATGTATTGAAAATTTAGGAAGGAAACGGAGGAATGACCTCTTTCAAGAACACAACGACTTGTTAAAACAATTCTTATCTAAAAAATAATTACAATGCTATGAAAATTGTTAGAAAATATTTTTATTTATTTCACAAATGCCACCAGTTCCATATACAATTACCTAATCCCAATATATTAAAAACAATAAGGAATATTTCTGTGGTAATCCACCGAAGAAGATCGAAAAAACTTTGGGTCGGCGAGGGGGTTTAGAAATGCGATATTTCGAGGTAGAAAGGGGAAGGCGATCTCGCGAGCGAAGCGAGCACCGTAAAGTTCATAAGACGGACTTTCGTTAGGTGCATTTCACACGCCTTTACGACCACGCTAACATTTTCAAAATAAATTATCTAAAACACCGATTTCCCGGTTTTTCGCGAAAGATGTTCCGGTAAAATTGAAAAGGCTTTTCCACGGACACGATCGGGAAAAGCCGTTTTCATACGTGTACCCCCGAGAATCGGACGTTTGGATAGGGCTATTCGTATCTTCCAATCGCAAGTGAAAATACTTTAAATTAATTGCTGAAAATAGCTTACTTCGGCTCAAAATGCAAATTTCCAGATCATCAGTCACGTCCGACGTTCACAGAACATTGTCACATAATTTCAATTACAATTTTAATACATACCCTGTATAATATTTTAAAATTTTTCAATTGATACGATTCGTAAGAGCCCTGGTGAGGTATACTCTTATAGTTTAACAGTCTACGATATGTATTTATAAAATTCAAAAATGTACCCAGCATAGATCCAGTTTGGCAATCCCTAGCGAATTCATTTCACCCCTGTCGATTCCTACTCTGAAATGACAATTGTCGTTGACATTTTAATCTTATGTATTGTAATCGCAACCAAACAATAAACAAATCAAAATGAATATTTCTGCAGGTAGGGATTTGCAGATAGCAGATAATACTTTATTCGGGTTGTACATTTCATTTTTCACTCCACAAAGAAACGACCGTGTAAAATTCATCGTGCTTGGTTGTATTTATTTATATAAATGAATCTATCAAAATATGACTACCTATATTCATCCTTCGTAATCAATGGATATTTTCATAAAACCTTTTTGCAGGTAGGATTTCACATATAGTGTAATCTTTCTTTTAATTCAGTTCAAACGGCCTCAGAAATCACAGAGAAAACGAACTATATTTTTAAAATAGTGGTTTTAAAATTCCATTCCTTAAATTTTTATCTAACGTAATCTTGACATTTCTGTTTCTGTTCGGGCAGTAGAAACCCATTTTCATATCCAAGTAGAGAGATAAGACCGAAATTTTCCGTTTTGAAAGTCGAGAATTATTCCATTCTGTCACAATTTCACGAAGAAACCTGAACGGGTTTCGAAATGAATCGTCTTGAAAACATAGACCTTGCGGCAATTGTATAGAAGCACAGAATAAATCCATTCCACTCGGTTTATGCGGGAACAACTGGAAATTGAGTAGCCTCTATTTATGTGCACATCTTTAGAGCTTTATCGAATAATAATAATTTTTTTATTCAACTTAAGTAAAATTCACGGAGGGTGAATGGATGCTGGAGTTGAATTAATATTATTTCGGTTTTTTTGGAAAAGCACTCTCTGCGAATCAATTATATAGAGGGTGTCCCATATGCGTTGCCTATTATTAACAAATACTTTCCATCGAGTTATTTCGGCTGTTTCTGCTTACGGGTTCTTAATTTGATAAAATATTTTCGATTCATATACAGGGTGTCACATCTGAGTTGCGCATTCCTAGCGCTGACTTTCACCAGAGTTTTCCTCAAGTTTTCGTGTTTTTCCGCGTACGGGAGCTAATTTCAATAAAATGTCATACAGGGTGTGCGATTTATATGTTCTTTGGTATTTTTGAGCTCTTTCGGTTTTTTTTGTGCTCCTTCGGGGTTTTTCGCCTTCCTTTGAGTTTTTTACGCCCTTTCGGTTTTTTCGCGCTCCTTCGGGGTTTTTGGCTTCCTTTGGATTTTGCGTTCTTTCTTAATACTTCAGGTTCATTCGTGTTTTTCGCGTTCTTTCGTGTTCCATCGGGTTCTTTCGTGTTTCTTCCAGTTCTTTCATGTTTTTTCGCTAGAGACCCTGAGACGGGGTTCTTTGCGTTCCTTCGAGTTTTTTCGGGTTCCTTTGCGCTTTTTGCGATCTTTCGTGTTTCTCTGCGTTCTTTCGTGTTACTTCGGGTTCTTTCTTTGTTTCTTCGGCCTTTCATGTTTTTTTTTCGCGTTCTTTCGTGTTTCTTCGGGTTCTTTCGTGTTATTTCGCGTTTCTTCGTGTTTCTTCCAGTTCTTTCATGTTTTTCCTCTTTCGACGGATTTTTTTGCGTTCCTTCGGGTTTTCTTGGGTTCCTTTGAGATTTTTGCGATCTTTCGTATTTCTTCCTGATTTTTGTGTTTCTTCGCTTTCTTTGGTGTTCCTTCGCGTTCTTTCGTGTTTCTTCGGGTCCTTTCGTGTTTTCTCGGGTTCTTTCGTGTTTTTTCGCGTTCTTTCGTGTTTTTTCGCGTTCTTTCGTGTTTGCTTCGCGTTCTTTCGTGTTGCTTCGCGTTCTGTCGTGTTTCTTCCAGTTCTTTCGTGTTTTTTGTTTTCAACGGTTTTTTGCGTTCCTTCAAGTTTTTGGGTTCCTTTGGGCTTTTTGCGATCTTTCGTGTTTCTCTGCGTTCTTTCGTGTTACTTCGGGTTCTTTCGTGTTTCTTCGGCCCTTTCATGTTTTTTTCGCGTTCTTACGTGTTTCTTCGGGTTCTTTCGTGTTATTTCGCGTTTCTTCGTGTTTCTTCCAGTTCTTTCATGTTTTTTCTTTCGACGGATTTTTTTTTGTGCGTTCCTTCGGGTTTTCTTGGGTTCCTTTGAGATTTTTGCGATCTTTCGTATTTCTTCCTGATTTTTGTGTTTCTTCGCTTTCTTTGGTGTTCCTTCGCGTTCTTTCGTGTTTCTTCGGGTCCTTTCGTGTTTTCTCAGGTTCTTTCGTGTTTTTTTGCTTTCAACGGTTTTTTATGCGTTCCTTCAAGTTTTTTGGGTTCCTTTGGGCTTTTTGCGTTCTTTCGTGTTTCTTTGCTTTCAACGGATTTTTGCCGTGTTTCGTGTTTCTGTTCGCTTTATTGATCTATGGGCCTCATTTATCTATGGTCTATATTGATCTATGGGCTTATGGATCTACTGGCCTATATTGATCTACGGGCTTTTTGATCTACAGGCTTATGGATCTACTGGCTTACTAGTCCCAATATATTAAAAACAATATGGAATATTTCTGTGGTAATCCACAGAAGGAGATCGAAAACTTTGGGTCGGCGAGGGGTTCAGAAATGCGATATTTCGAGGTAGAAAGGGGAAGGCGATCTCGCGAGCGAAGCGAGCCCCGTAAAGTTCATGAGACGGACTTTCGTTAGGTGCATTTCACATGCCTATACGACCACGCTAACATTTTCAAAAAATTATCTAAAACACCGATTTCCCGGTTTTTCGCGAAAGATGGTCCGGTAAAATTGAAAAGGCTTTTTCCACTGACGCGATCAGGAAAAGCCGTTTTCATATGTGTCTTCCCGAGAATCGGACCTTTGGATAAAGCTATTCATATCTTCCAATCGAAAGTAAAATATTTTAAATTAATTGCTGAAAATAGCTTACTTCGGCTCAAACACAAATTTCAGATCATCAGTCACGTCCGACGTTCACAGAACATTGTCACATATTTTCAATTACAATTTTAATACATACCCTGTATAATATTTTAAAAATTTTTCAATTCATACGATTCGTAAGAGCCCTAGTGAGGTGTACTCTTTATAGTTCAACAGTCTACGATATGTATTTATGAAATTCAAAATGTACCCAGCATAGATCCAGTTTGGCCATCCCTAGCCAATTCATTTCACCCTGTCGATTCCTACTCTGAAATGACAATTGTCGTTGACATTCTAATCTTATGTATTGTAATCGCAACCAAACAATAAACAAATCAGAATGAATATTTCATAGGTAGGGATTTGCAGATAGCAGATTATACTTTATTCGGGTTGTACATTTCAATTTTCACTCCACAAAGAAATTTAGGAACGACCGTGTAAAATTCATCGTGCTTGGTTGTATGTATTTATATAAATGAATCTATCAAAATATGACTACCTATATTAATCATTCGTAATCAATGGATATTTTCATAAAAAACCTTTTGCAGGTAGGATTTCCTCACGTATAGTGTAATCTTTCTTTTTAATTCAGTTCAAACGGCCTCAGAAATCACCGAGAAACGAACTATATTTCTAAAATAGTGTTTTTAAAATTCCATTTCTTCAATTTTTATCTAACGTAATCTTGACATTTCTGTTATGTTCGGGCAGTAGAAACCCATTTTCATATCCAAGTAGAGAGATAAGACCGAAATTTTCCGTTTTGAAAGTCGAGAATTATTCCATTCTGTCACAATTTCACGAAGAAACCCGAACGGGTTTCGAGATCAATCGTCTTGAAAACATAGACCTTGCAATTGTATAGAATCACAGAATAAATCCGGGTCACTCTGGTTTATGCGGGAATAACTGGAAATTGAGTAGCCTCTATTTATGTGCACATCTTTAGAGCTTTATCGAATAATAATAATTTATTTATTCAACTTTAGTAAAATTCACGGAAGGTGAATCGATGCTGGAGTTGAATTAATTTTATTTTGTTTTTTTTTTTTTTTTGGAAAAAGCACCCATGCGAATCAATTATATACTGATGTCCCATATGCGTTGCCTATTATTAACAAATACTTTCCATCGAGTTATTTCAGCTGTTTCTGCTTACGGGTTCTTAATTCGATAAAATATTTTCTGATTCATATACAGGGTGTCACATCTAAGTTGCGCATTCCTAGCGCTGACTTTCACCAGAGTTTTCCTCAAGTTTTCGTGGTTTTCCGCGTACGGGAGCTAATTTCAATAAAATGTCATACAGGGTGTGCGATTCACATGTCATTTTGGTAATTTTTGCGCTCTTTCGGTTTTTTGTACTTCTTCTGGGTTTTTGGTTCCTTTGGATTTTTTGCGTTCTTTTTGTGTTACTTCGGGTTCATTCGTGTTTTTCGCGTTCTTACGTGTTCCATCGGGTTCTTTCGTGTTTCTTCCATTTCTTTCATGTTTTTCGATTTCGACGGGGTTTTTTTGCGTTCTTTCGAGTTTTTCGGGTTCCTTTGCGCTTTTTGCGATCTTTCATGTTTCTTCGCGTTCTTTCGTGTTACTTTGGGTTCTTTCTTTTTTTTCTTGGTCCTTTCATGTTTTTTTCGCGTTCTTTCGTGTTTCTTCCGGTTCTTTCGTGTTTTTGGCGTTTCTTCGTGTTTCTTCCTGTTCTTTCATGTTTTTCGCTTTCGACGGGGTTTTTTGCGTTCCTTCGAGTTTTTCGGGTTCCTTTGCCCTTTTATGATCTTTCGTGTTTCTCTGCGTTCTTTGTGTTACTTGGGTTCTTTCGTGTTTCTTCGGGTCCTTTCAAGTTTTTCGCGTTCTTCCTTATTTTTTCGGGTTCTTTCGTGTTTTTTCGCGATTCTTCGTATTTCTTCCAGTTCATTCATGTTTTTCTCTTTCGACGGATTTTTTGCGTTCCTTCAGGTTTTCTTGGGTTCCTTGGGATTTTGCGATCTTTCGTATTTCTTCGCGATTTTTTGTTTTCTTAGCTTTCATTCGTGTTTCTTCGCGTTCTTTCGTGTTTCTTTGGGCCCTTTTGTGTTTTTTCTTGGGTTCTTTCGTGTTTTTTCGCGTTCTTTCATGTTGTTTCGCGTTCTTTCGTGTTTCTTCCAGTTCTTTCGTGTTTTTTCGCTTTCAACGGTTTTTTTGCGTTCCTTCGGGGTTTTTTTGGGTTCCTTTGGGCTTTTTGCGTTCTTTCGTGTTTCTTTGCTTTCAACGGATTTTTTTGCCGTGTTTCGTGTTTCTGTGCGCTTTATTGATCTATGGGCCTCATTTATCTATAGTCTGTATTGATCTATGGGCTTATGGATCTACTGGCCTATATTGATCTTCGGGCTTTTTGATCTACGGGCTTATGGATCTACTGGCTTACTAGTTCTATTTTATAAAATTTTCTGTACACAGTTTCACCATAATAACAATAAAATAACAGAAGAATTCACAATTTACTCAGATATGAACTAACAAAAATAATTTCTCCACTGATGATCACTACTACGAGGGCCATTCAGAAACTAACCTCCGATTGGTCACAGTGCGGGTAGTGGGGAGTAGCGCGCCATGCATTCACACGCTCAGCAGGTCAGTCGGCATCAAGCCGTAGTCGAGTGAACATCGTACCTGCGCTAGTTTAGTTTTTGTGGCAGTTTGAAATGTGTGCTGCAATAGAAAAATCCCGCCAAATGTGAGGTGCGTGCTGTTATAAGGTTTTACAGCCAAAGGATACTCTGCAGCAGCTATTCATCGTGAGCTTTGTGCCGTGTACGAACCAAAATTTATGAGTGAAGGAGTTGTCCGTGAATGGGTACGTTTATTTAAAAGTGGACGAGAAAACGTTCATGATGAAGAGATGAGTGGTAGACCATCATTGGTGACTGACGAACTCGTTCAGACAGTTGATGCAAAAGTTCGCGAAAATCGAAGAAATGGCTCGGGTCCCAGCGGTTTGATGACGACGAAAAGCTCAAAGATGCGGTCACAGGCTGGCTCAAGGCACAAGCGGGTGATTTTTATGAAGAAGGAATTTCAAAGCTTAGAAGAGATACGATAAGTGCCTCAATCGTAATGGAGACTATGTCGAAAAATAGTGCAAAGATGTAGTTGTAAGATGTATATATTAAAATATTTTTACTTAACTTGGTGTATTTTTTTCAATTAACCGGATGTTAATTTCTGAACGGCCCTCGTACATATATTGAAATTTCAAATTATAATTAAATTAAATCATTTCTTTAAATATTTCATTACATATAAATTATATTTACAGTTATTTATATGGATATGTTTATGTTTATTTATTTATGACAAAAAAATTGTTCAATTTCAATATTTATAATTTCTAACGTATTTCCACTGTACTAATAACACAAAGATATTGAATAAGTTATTCAATATCTTCGTAACACTATCCATGATATGATCGATGATATACAATATAACCTTACTTTGACTTATCTATGCACTTAACGAAATCGTTTTGAAATCATCTGTTCCCACCTGTTCTCACCCGTTCGTGTCATAGAATAACTTGCGGCGATTCCAAGATTTACAGAACCTGGTTCTCTGTGACCTCAGAACAACTGGGAACTGCCACCCGAACAAACCTATTGTTACAATTTTCGCCAGCAACCACTGGTCATCATCAGGATCGTGTAAAAGAAATTGTTCAGCCTCTTCTTTACTTAATACCTTGGCCTTGTTTGGAGTAACGCTCATTTTTTAGATTCAGAATCGCTATTACCTTTTGAAATCTGCAAATGACAACTAAACGTCATATTTTTCTAATAAATTTTTAAGGAAAAAAAACTGCGAACAGGGGCATTTTATTTCATTTCCAAGCAGCTTTTCAGCATAGACCTTTTTGCACATAAAGTATTAATGCGGAATCTAGCTGATAGCTGATTCAAGTAGACCAACAAAACAGACATGTTCATGGCAACGCTTCAATAGCTTATGACATTAGCGACAAATTATTGAGATATTCTTGGAATTTATAGAACCTTTTTACAAATGAGAAACAAATAAAATATAAAACAATACACGCACGGTAACGGGTTTTACTGGCTCAAGGAGGTAACTGACTCGCCTGCTGCTCGTCAGTTATATCCTCCATTCGCCAGATAAAACCCTCTATTCCTTGCTAGTAATGTTATATACTATTATTACTGCTTGTAGAGTTTTTCGTGCTTCCTTCCATTTCAGAGCAATTTCGATAGACATCTGCAGCTTTCAAAGCGAAAATCGCTTTGGAAAAAGCAGAAAGGAACTTTTATTATTGCTGCAACAACTAAATTACGTTTAACATGCCGCCCCCCTTGAAAGGTCGGACCTTTCAATAAACCAAAGCTACTTAAACTTATCGAACTACTTAACTTATTGGGCTACATGTAACAAACATGAATAGTAATCAGTACGATATACATTATTGCCAGTATGAAGACATTATTGTCCACAAATTATTCCTGCTGTGGCAGTAAGCATAGCTTGGCTACAGAACGTTTGAAGACAGAGCACCTTGTTTTTACTTTCACCACACGCACAATATTGTCTCGACCAGGATAGACTTCAAAAATTCCAAAAAACATTTTTAATCCGCACTATCTCATGAAATATTTTTCGAATTCAATAAAAATTCGTGAATATATATTGAGGTGATCGATATCTTACTTATCCTCAAATTTTCATTGCCGTAGCGCTTTTCCATCTAAAGATATGATCATTTTTTCATTTACCCAAAAGAAAAGAGAAATGGCAAACGTCCCTATGATTTTCTTTGAACGATGGCCATCACAGATCGATATTCGATTGACAAATGCCGGGCTCATTAACCAGTGTCAGTTGGCGTAATATTAATCAAAATTTTTTCATAACGGGAAATCATAGAGATAGAATTCAATCTCGATGGCTGAAACAATATACGTTGTTAAAATTCAGAAAAAGCACTGACGTAAGTTTTTAGGAAAAGGGAATTATAGCTTCGAACAAAACTTGGGGAAAAGTATGAATAGTTATTTTTAATTTTGAGATATAGGTTTGTTCATTCATTAGGCGTTCATTTTGCATCACATTGTGCCATAGTACGGGAAAAGACTATTATTCGCCTGATCAGAGTGCTTATAGATTGATAATAATAATAATAATAACTTTATTGAATCCTTTAGATTTGTTATGGTTTGAATATTTACTCGCAAGTAGCTCAACAAGAGCGCCAAAGCAGTCTGACCTCACGTCAGTGCATTCTAAATTTTTTCCCATTACGTACGTGATTGAGAATTCAATGCAATTGAAAATTGCATTAAGTTAATATCTAATACTACAAAATTACTGTATTTGCAATAATTTTTATTGATTCATGAATTCAATAACACCGCAACAATGTTCCATCAAACAACGGCTTTTCATGATTTTTTTAATAGACAACGTCTTATAATTTGATGGTGCAGGCTGCTTGCACAAGAAAACGGGACTCATGCGGCGTTACCTTGCTATGAGGCGATTCATTTAAGGCTTATAGTGCACGCGAGAGCGTGGAAAGAGCGACAAAGAGCCACAGTTCGCCTCTGCGTTTTACACCATTCGACATCTTTCTCTCACCTACCTGAGTCAGCGATGCGTCCGCGTGGACAGCGGCTCTACAATAATACATTTTCATGTTCTCGTCAAGTACGAAGTAAAGTGAGAAGTGACTGTGGTGTCAATTGTTTATAGTAAAGATTGTTGCGGCGATAAAGGTTATGAATCTTTCGATATTGAATATACCATATACTCAGTATTTGTAGAATAATTATCATCTATTATTGTTTTTCTTCCCAACATTTCAACAGACATCTTCTGTAGTTTTCAAGGTAAAGATTAACTCTCACAAAAATTGGCAATTTCAGGATAGTTTTCAACTTTCATAAATGTCAAATAGACGAAAACTAGATGAAAACATAGCCCTCATAAGTGTATAGAAGACTTTGTGACTTTGTGCCATTCGGGATGACAGTTGAGTTTAAAATTATTTTTCTTGCTCTCTCAGAATATGAAGTCTAAAGGATTGAAGACCAAATACAAAGTGCTGTTTTTTCCTAATTTCAGAAAAACTAAAATTTCTGAGTCCGGATCTTATTTTATTTCGAATTTTTCGTTCGAACAGATTCGTACTCACTCTATCATTGTTCGTACGGAAAATCATCGGATAAGCTCTAATATTTCCTGAATTATAGTCATTTGAAATTTCGTTATACTTCCTGTATATCAGAAACCATGATGATTTCAAATGGCATTCTCTCAATCCTTAAGACATCCCTCACCGCCCCCTAAACGTTGTCCCATTCTTCACAAAATACGAATGCAGTTATGAGCTATAGGTGCAAAATAAAGATGTGAACGTTGACCAACAGTCCTACATGTTGTCAGAATTTCAATTGAGAGACTTCTATTTCGTATCATTCTTATACATACATGCGAATGTAAGTTTGTTTGTTACGCTTTCACGCAAAAACTACTAAACCGATCATCATGCAACTTTGCACATATACTCTTGAAGGTATTAGAATAACATAGGATACTTTTAATTAAATATTTGTTTACTAAAGATAAGAAAATTAATTATCAAAAAATCGGCAAATTTAGTTACTTTAAAGCCATCTAGCGTTACAGTAATAATGTTACAACTCTGAATACTGTAATACCGTCCCACTGTATTACCGACAGTGACGACAATGTCTGATTCAATTGACTATAGTTTCAATTGCTTCTAATTTTTCTATATTTATTGTTATTATCTTCTGTCGTTACATGCGGTATAAAACTATTCAAATTTTCGAGGTTATCCATAATTTCTGTGGTTAGCTGTTACTTTGTTATTCTAGATCTTACTCGCTGATGTTGATTCTTACTCTGTTTTTCTTTGAAAATGCCTCGGACGCGGAAATCTACATATAATGAATATATTTTAACATTTGTTGTTGCATTTCAATAAGAATATTTTAATTTAGTTTGAATATGATTAAATAAAAACTTATTTAATAAAGTTTCCACATTTATTGTGTTTTAACAATATGTAACACTACATTTGCAACAATTGTTTCTGCCAAATTCTTGGCTTCTGCAGGCGAGTTCGATGTTAAACTACTCCAAAAAATTTTGAGTCTTCCTTATATATTTCTCAAGATGGAAGAGGGGACTGGTATTCTAAATGCTTCTGGGATTTTTTATGGCATGTTCATCAATGGTGATCTGTTGACATCCGTTTGGTCATTGAGTAAGATATTTTGCTTGTTATATCTGTTAATTTCCATTGTTTCTATGATATTAAGCCTTCAGCTTCTGTTTTCTATGTGCAGAATTTTATAGTTTTGATCAAAGATATGTCCCTCGTCTTAAAGATGGGTCGCATAAGTTGAGTTCTGTTTTTTATTCAGGAAACTACTCAAGAGTTCTTTAATCCTCTTCTCGAAGTTCCTTCCTGTTTGTCCTATATATACTTTCTGTCATGAACCACAATTCAACTTATACACTCCTGATTTTTTGTTTTTATCTAATTTATCTTTATTATTTTTGATTAAATTACTTAAAGTATTATTGGTTTTGAATGCTATATTGAAATTCCTTTGTTTTTAAAAAATTTGCTACTTCTATTGATTTTTTACCTGTGAAATTTAATGTTATATATCTATTCTGTTCTATTTTGTCGTTTTTGGGGTATATTAATGTTAAAGCTTGATTTAATAGGAATTTATTCAATATTTGGTCCACAAGGTCTGGTTTGAAACCATTATTAACAGAAATTTGTTTTATAGTATTGAGCTCACAATCAAATTCCTGTTTCTTCATAGGTGTTTTGATTAGTCTATATACCATGCTATTGAATGCTGCTAGTTTTTGTGAATATGGATGATGTGACTTTGAATGGATTGTTATGTCGGTGTAGGTTGGTTTGCGATAAATTCCAAAATCGTGTTTACTATTGATTTTTGATATTGTTAAATCTAAAAATTTATTTTACCATTTTTTTCTTCTTCATACATGAAATTTATATGAGGTGGAAGTTTATTGATGAAGTCTGAAAACATGGTCAACTGTGTAATTGTTCCTATGAACAAACATAAAATATCATCTACATAGCGGTACCAATATATGAAATATTTAAAATATTTGCTTTTTCTATTGCTTGTTCCAGGTAGTTCATAAAAATTCGGCTAGTAACGGACTAAGGGGATTACCCATTGCTAAATTTTCTGTATTCATATAAAACGTGTTGTTAAATGTAAAATAATTTTGCTTAAGGCACGTACTCAGGCATTGTAGAATTTCGTCTTTCAAAACGGGGTTCGTTTTTTATTTCGGTCTAACGACTCTTCTACTATTTTTATTGCTTCCTTCACTGGGACGCTAGGAAACAGATTTTTACATCAAAGGATATAAATTTTGCATTACCTGAAATTCGCACGTTTTGGATTTTATCTATGAGGTCGTATGAATTCTTGATTGCGAACTTTGGTTTGAATTTGGTTTCTTGTAGTATGATATTTATCAATTCTTTCGATAATTTGAATGCTGGAGCTGAAGCCAAGAATTTGGAGAAACAATTGTTGCAAATGTAGTGTTACATATTGTTAAAAACACAATAAATGTGGAAACTTTATTAAATAAGTTTTTATTTAATCATATATAAATGAAAATGAGGACCTCAACCATTCAAGATAAGAATATTTTAAGGTGTTGAAACTTCATTGGCTGTATTAATTTTTGAATTATACTAATATTATAAATGCGAATGTAAGTTTGTTTGTTACGCTTTTACGCCAAAACTACTCAACTGATCATCATGCAACTTACATATACTCTTGAAGGTATAAGAAGTAACATAGGATACATTTCATGAAAAACAATTTTACGAATGATAAGAAAATTAATTGTCAAAAACTCGGCAAATTCAGTTATTTCAGCGCCATCTAGCATTACATTAATGATGTTTCAACTCTGAATATTGTAATACTGTCTGAACTATCGACGGTGACGACAATATCTAATTCAATTGACTATAGTTTCAACTGTTACTAATTTTTCCATATTTATTTTTATTTTTTCTGTCGTTACATACGGTATAAAACTATTCAAATTTTTGAGGTTATCAGTAATTTCTGTGGTTAGCTGTTACTTTATTATTCTAGATGTTACTCGCTGATGTTAATTCTTACTCTGTTTTTCTTTGAAAATGCCTCGGACGCAGAAATCTATATATAATAAATATATTTTAACATTTGTTGTTGCATTTCAATAAACATATTTCAAAGTGTTGAAACTTCATTGTATGCATTAATTTTTGAAAATTGTTGATCTCAGCCAAGCAATAAAATTTAGTTTTCATATTGATTCATTTCTATTGTACCCTTACCCTTTATCTCTCATACTTATTAAATGGCTTCACTGCGGGCAATGCCGCTGGTAAAAAGCTACTATCATATAAATCGACGTTCACATTCAAATTTGAATTAATCAAGTTGTGGATGTTTTCAAAGTTAGAAAACGAAAAAATAGAGTAATTTTAGTCCTTCATTTCATATCGGAAAAAACGTAAATTCTTCTCAAACGCCCCAATAGTCCCCTCGCGGAAATGGAAAGACGCGAAGCAGACCCCGAAAGCAATTAGAGTAACAGAAGCGACCCCCCACAAATGAGTTAATTGCTCGGATGATTCAGTGTTTCGGGATGAGTTGCTAATGATTTTTCTCGTTTCTTACCGGGACTATTAGCCGTGAAGATCCATCGACGTGTTCGTGATGATATTAGATGAAGGACACCGCAATTGGGAAGGGGAGTCCCTCAGGGTTCGAATAGCATGGCAGAAAGCGCAAAAGATGAGTTTTAGTCGAAACAGTCTTCAGTAGTTAACCTCTAAGGCCTTGATAATACAAAAATGATATTTATTTGTTTCTTATTTGTTGAAGTTCTTTTTCATTTTTAAAAGTTAGTTTCCAAAAACACAATATTAATCAAGAAAGTTTATTTCATCAAGTCACCAACTTGTAAAAGTGACAGTTAACTTGCAAGATTTTTACAAGTTAGTAGTATCATTTACATTAGAAAATTTTGTTTTATCGTCATGTATATTGAAAATCGTGGTACAATTGTTTTTTCCAGTAACACAGACTTTTGATCATCCATCTGTTGACTCAGAAACTGCTGAACTCGAGGACTGCAGATCATTTGTACTCTCCTTACTACCAAATAATTTGCTAGACATTTCGATTTTTTTGTTTGACCAAGGATTCTTCATCAGAAAGTCGAATAGAATGGATTGAGAGTATTTTAGTCTCGATATTATAAAATTACAGACATTTGGGCAAAACGATACCACAGTATAGGGACCAAGCAGTAGTCGCACTCCGTGGATTTTCTAACACCAAGTCTGACTCGCGCATCTCGCAGGGAGTTTAACCTCATATTTTGGTCGTTTTGTCATTGTTTTCATCAATAATTCTAAGATGTCTGGAATTATGTCATTATTATTATTTTAGACATCTTAAATAATTCTTTTTGTATAATTAATTCGTTCAATATATGAAAGAATATAATTTTTCTAAGATCTATTCAAAAATCCAAAGAAGAAGTTGAAGAAAAAGATGCAACCTAACTTATAAATTCAGTGGAATTTCTTTGAGTCAAAATCAACCATAAACCAGCAAAGCTCATTTATTCAATAATTTATTTTCATTCAAGTAAGTATTCTGTTTCAATTATGTGTTATTTTCAAATCAATTCCAAAATGGTTAACAATTGTAGCGTATACAACTGCTAAAATAATGGTCTCAATAATCCGAAACTTTCTTTTTTCTCAATACCATTAGACACTGACAGGTGAGTGATACATATAGTATTGAAGAAAATGTTGTTTATCAAAAGTTCTGTTATTTGAGTAGTGCTTCATTCAACCATAGAGATTCAGTAGCCTAACAACTTACGAATGGTATCGATATTGACCTTCATTATGCTATCAGTCCAAATTTTGTATTAATTCTACGCAGACAAATCGTTTGGCTTTTAAAGATAGGTAGGTCAGAATGGATCCTAGAACTGCCAGAAGTAGCTCATAGAAAAAGGATTTGTAGTGAGCACATTTCAAGTCAAATGAGAAGTGGAAAATTGAAAAAGTATGCATTTCCAGATTTATTTCAAGAAAGAACAGGTGAAAGGTATTTATTGAATAAATGTAACTTGTAAATACAGTGTGACAAATCAATTTTTATGATTAGGAGTGAATGTTGATGCATCAACTTCTGAAATCATCTAGCCTTAGTGGACTGGATAGCAAGGAGCTTTTTAGTATGGATCTCCAATTAGAAGTTGTAACTCATTCTAATCAGAATGTGGATGCTGGGATTAAAAAACGTCTAAAGGATTCAAGTATCTGTACTACACCTGGTAAGAAGTGAACATTGTCTTTTATTTATTTGTAGAACTCGGAGTCTAATGAAAGAGTATCTTTAGTCATAGTGAGAAAAACAGAAGTGACTCAAACATCACCAAGTTTGTCTGCCTACACTCCAAGAAAAAAAAAAAAGGTTGCAGAGTATGGTGAAGAATTTGAAGAAGAGAAAGATTTCAATGAAGGAGAAAGAAACTGTAGAAATTGAGGATGAAAGTTTCATTCGATTCTGCAGGAATAATTTCAGCTCGAACATTGCAACTCAAAAAGAACAAATCCCCATGGCTACAGGTACTCCATCGCTTATAAACCATTTTCACTTACTATCTATTTTTTGGGACCTAAAGTTTAGAAATTTTTAAGAAAAACTTTTTCCTTACCTCACAAGGCTACTCTATGCAGAATAACTACCAAATGGAACCTTTCCGTTGGTTTGAATGAATGTGTATTTCAAGCAATTTCAGTGAAAGTAAAAACTATGACAGAAAGAGCAAAGGATTGCATATTATGTGTTGATGAGATGTCAATCAAAACTCGTTTTTATGATATATCTCTTGACCAAATAATTGGATTTCACCAATGCAATGGTAATAGATCTTTCGAACCTGCTGATTGTGCATTAGTTTCAATGCATTTTCAGTTTGTCAGTATTCGTTTTATTTATAGATTAGGTAAAAATTTTCTGATGGAATTGATCTTAATGCAAATTTACCACATAGCGTAATCATTAATTCTATATATTTCTATCATATCACAAAGTCCTTGTATACTTGTTGCTATTTTGAATGTATTGATTTATATATAATTGTTGACTGAAATGCATGCAGAATTAAACTATATTTTTATGATACTGTATAGTATTTTATTCCGTTGTATATTACTATATTATATTCATTATAGAAATATGAAAAATATAATTTTATATCAGAAAACCAGTTTTTTTATTTTATTTATGAGAAGATAATTCAATATTACCTGATAACTGTACTACAAGTTTAGATAAGACTGAAAAATTTATTAAGGAAAAATCTTGAGAAATATTTATTAAGGCTGGAAAAAAAACAGGATATAAACAAACTGGGAGAAATCCACTAACAAGTAACAAATTATATGCTCTGATGTTGATTTAATCTGGAAAATTTACTACATTTAACTAATCAGCATTAAGCAGGATTCTTAAGTTCAAAAATGAAATTTGAAGCAAACTAACATTTATATGGGGCCTATTACAGAAATCAATGTTTTTGCCTTAGCAACTTTTCGTGTTGAGGAGCTTTACGCCGATAGTTAAGAATTCCATATAATCAAATTCCTCTTTTCATAAATTGTACATAGTAAAAAATAATATATCAGTTCAAACCAAATCAACTCAGAAGTAATTCATTGAAAAACTGGTCGGCAAGGTAGATTGTTCAAGAAACAATTCAATATAAAAATAGTTATTATTCATGGACTCGAAGATAAATGTTTCAGTGAAATTATATGTATTATGGTGATTTGATATCAGAGAATTCAAAAAAATTTGTTCACATTCGACATGCTTTCAACTACCAAACTACTTATTTTTCCATATAATACCTACTTTGATATGTTATTTTGAAGTGACAACCTGGAGGAAAAGCGTATATCTACTCCCTGTCCATTAATAAAGACTGGAATCCGTGGCGCGAGTGCATTACGGTCCAAAGATAGCGCCCGTCCGATTTTTGCATGTGAATATAAATGGGGTTTCGGTAAGAAGGTCGTAAATCAAGTAGAAAAGCGGCTTTATGGGTTTCGAATAAGCACGTCGGTTTGGCCGCGAGGTTATCTAATATTGAAGACCGGCGTTATGAATTCTTCCCGCAAGTAGATTATGAAAGATGGTAGGTTTTTCTCTCGGACATCGATCAGCGGTCTTAAACATTTGGTCACACATGATCCGATACGATATGTTCTCTGTTTCAGTGTCGTAATGAATTCATTACAGTACTAAAAACTGTAATGAACTATTACAGCATTGTTTTTAGTTATATTTTTCGTTTTGTGGTTGACAACACTGACATCTTATCCTTTCGAATGTCAACACGCGTCCATTGCATGTCAATTGAAAATATTGAACCATGTAGATAGTGAACAAATTTTTGAGAGGACAAATCACATTTTCATTGAGAAAAATGGTATAATTTAAATTTTCAATCATCCTGCATGTCGAATATCAGAAAATTCTTTAAGATCTGATCTATTGGTTAGGTAGTTACATATATGTATGAATGTATGTATGAAGGATGCATTTTTTTAATCCAAAGATGAATACACATAGTACAATTAATTCTACAGAAAAGCTAGTGAGATGCAATTTATATCCTGATACCAAGAATGATTAGTGCTATAAGAAAATTATCATGTATAGAATATACATTTCAGCGAATAAAGCTTTCGTTACTTAATGAGTAAAGAGAAATAAATAGAATTGTTAAAAACGTATCCTTAGATGGTGAATGTTTTCTTCTGTATGTGTGTTATTTATACAGGGTCTTTCACGAGGAACCTCACCCATATTCATACGGGAAACTACTGAACGTATTTTCATGAAATTCAGCACTTATAAGTATTTCACGATGCTGATGAAATCTTAAATATTTTCAAGGCATGAGCACCTCCGGTTTTTCCGGAAATGACGTCAAATTCCGTTTTTCAAATTACAACACCATTTTTTTTTTATTGCAGAAATAGATTCCTTAGAAAATTTCAAGTTATTTTGATGTAACATTTTTCAGTTTTGGTTGAAAAATTCTCTCTGAGCGGGAAAATTCGAAAAAAAAATCGAAAATAGAGCTCCGCTGAAACAAGAATAACTTCGAGGTTTTCGGATGGAAAATTTTTATTTTTGGGATTTTTCAAGATGTAAGATTGATGTATCCACTTTAAAAATCGAAATCGCGATTCATGATACAGGGTGAAAATATCGCTTGCAAAGTTAGGAATGACAAAATCGTGAAAAATCAATTTTTTTTATGGCAGATATTGAATCTACGTTGAAAACTAATGTGAGTGTATGCATCACACCCTTGCCCTAAAGCGGATATTTTCTGAGTTATTCACAAAAAACTGTTTTTCGTCTTGAATTTTCAGCTATTTCTTTTCCCTTCACGCCAAAAAGATGAAATTTTCAGGAACTGTTACTAAAACCATGTTTAAGATTTTACTACCCTAATATGCAAGAGAAAAAAAGTTACAGGTTGTTCCTAAATAGATGGCGAATTTGGATTCGAATTTGTATCTTTATTTCAACTAATCGGCCATCGGTTTTCTCTCAGTGATAAATAAATAATTTCTTATGAACCATATGCAGAAATTAACCATGTTTTACATTCTTTTTTTTAATGATAGATATCATTAATTACATCTGCCAAATTCCTCTTTATTCAGTAGTATTTTAGTATTTGGTGATAATTCGTATTAAGTTATAAAATCAATCACTATGCCTAATTTTACCAATGAAGATTATTTAAATCTCATTCTACTTCATGGAGAATGTAATAAAGTTGTAGATAGAACGATTAGACTGTTCATTGAGAGGTTTCCTGAACGACCCAGACCAACGAGAGATACCATTAACAGAACCATGACAAACTTGGGAAATGTCGGATCTTTCGTTAAGAAAACTATACACAGAGAAAAAAGTGTAGTAGAAGAATTACAATTACAGTTCTTGCATATTTTTGTGTGAATCCTCAAAATTCTATCAAAGATGCCGAGATTGCTCTGGGATTATCTCAATCGAGTGTTTGGAGAATATTAAAAAAACATAAAATGCACCCATATAAATTCAATAGGGTACAGCATTTGAAGGAAACTGATTTCGTCAGGAAAACAGAGTTTTGCGAAGCTATGATGATTCGATTTCAAGAGAATAAAAACTTTTTGGACTGTATAATTTGGACAGATGAATCTAAAGTCACAAAGAATGGTTCTTTCAATAGGCATAACAGTCATTATTGGGATGAAGAGAATAACCACCACTTCAGACAATGGAACTTTCAAGAGACCTGGAGTTTCAATGTTTTTTGCGCCATCAAAAATAATGCAATTCTCGATGTTCACATTTATGATGGGACTTTAACTGGTAAGATAGAACACTACACATGTTTGCATTATTTAAAGAATGTTCTCCCTTAGGAGATAAATATTCTGACATATTGACTCAAATAATTGAGCCGCTAGTACAGAACCATAATGACTTATGGTATCCACAAGATGGCGCGCCTCCACACAATTCACTCAATGTGTCAAATATCCTATACAGGCTATTTGAAGATCGATGGTCCACATCTTTGGCCACCATGTTCTCCCGATTTAACTCCTTTAGACTATTATGGTTGGGGTAGGATAAAAAATATTGTCTACTCAACTCCCCTGACTGATAAAGAGGACTGGATAGAACGAGTCAGAGATGCGTTCAGGTTTGATTAGATTTTTAGATTCATAACTTTGAAACTCAATTTGGTTTTTAAACACTTTGGAGATCTCTTCCTCCCGACGAAATAAGAAGAGCAACGCACGAAGCATTCCTGAGACGTATAAATAAATGTCTAGAAATTAACGGTCAAAACTTTGAGGATCTTCTCTAGTTATAACTGCGAGAGTTTGCCATGGTTCTCCTAATAGTAATTTAAAGTCGGTTTCAAGAAGGGGTGAAAAATCTACAGCATGGTTCAAATAACAGTTCCTGACAATTTCATCTTTTTAGCGTGAAGGGAAAAGAAATAGCTGAAAATTCAAGAGGAAAAACAGTTTTTTGTGAATAACTCCACTTTATCCACTTTAGGGCAAGGGTGTGATGCATACACTCACATTATTTTTTAACGTAGATTCAATATCTGCCATAAAAAATGGGGTTTTTCACGATTTTGTCATCCCTAACTTTGAAAGCGATTTTTTCACCCCCTGTATCATAAATCGCGATTTCTATTTTTAAGTGGATACATCAATCTTACCTACATCTTGAAAAATCCCAAAAATGAAAATTTTTCATCCAAAAACCTCGAAGTTATTCTTGTTTCAGCGGAGCTCTATTTTCGATTTTTTTTTCGAATTTTGCCACTCAGAGAAAATTTTCCAACCAAAACTGAAAGATGTTACATCAAAATAACTTGAAATTTTCTAAGGAATCCATATCTGCAATAAAAAAATGGTGTTCTAATTTTAAAAACGGAAGTTGACGTCATTTCCGGAAAAACCGGAGGTGCTCATGCCTTGAAAATATTTTAGATTTCATCAGCATCGTGAAATACTTATAAGTGCTGAATTTCATGAAAATACGTTCAGTAGTTTCCCGTATAGATATGGGTGAGGTTCCTCGTGAAAGACCCTGTATATCTTCTATGTTGGTGCTACAGGTTA
>JARTUT010001038.1:0-42679 GCA_030674115.1 Micraspis discolor | reverse complement strand
GCCATTTTTTATATCGCCAGAGAACTTTGGCACAGAAATTTCCAGTAACTTTATACTGGAATGAGAAATTGGATTCTGTAAATTCTTTTTCGATTGACAATTTGATTAATGGAGTGTCCTCGAACTGACCTACAATTTTCGTTGCAAATGAAATCAAATCATAAAACTTATTTTCTAAATTTTCTCTCTCTTTTCCATGCAACTCTAAATCAATTATTTCTAACTTAGTTTGAACATCATCATACTCCTTAAAAATAAGCTTTAATTGTTCTAAACGAATTTTACACTGATGTATATCATTAAGATCTTCCCGTTTAAACCAATTTTCCATTCTGGTTAATTTTGCCTTGATTATACTTCTAGTTTTTACGAGAATTGTAACATTATCTTCAGACATTGTGAATGAAATAATAGAATCGATTTAGTGAATAGCACGAATCAATGAAATAAAAGAAATAACGAAAACAGTTATTGTTAGGGTACTTATCAGGTAAACACTGGATTGTCACTTAGTCGACCTCCTGTAGACTTGATGAGTGTCGGATTGTCCCTTGACGGTGATTTATGCCTGGCTTCTTGAAGTTCGCCCTTTGTGAAGATGGGATGAAATCGCCCAGCGTCTTGAAAGGTCAACGGCTTGAATATGCTCGAAGGTGGCTGCCTACTTTCTCAGATGGAACAATGAATTTTTATTGTGATGACTGGATCACTTGTTATAATTCGGTCTGTGATGACTTGAACACTTATTATACGGTCTGTGATGACTTGATCACTTATAATCCGGTGTGTGATAACTTGATCACTTATAATCCGGTGTGTGATGACTTGATCACTTATAATCCGGCCCGAAGGACCATTTTATGTATTCATTCGATTATAAAGAACACATAACTTGATTTTGATATGTTTTTTATTAACACTGTTTGACACAACTGATTTACACACTTAGTGGTTGGTTTGAGGACACTCGACGTAGGAATACTTGATGATTTAACAAATTTGCAGAACGAAAAGAAATGTATCAGCACAGTGAAATGAATAAGTGGACTGTATTGGAATGCGTGATTGAATTTGTAGGCGTAAATGAATGAGAATGAGTGACTGAATCTAGATGATTGACTGACTCGGAATGCGAATGAGTGACTGAATCTGAATGATTGACTGACTCGGAATTGTGGAATGCTAAACTTGAATTGCCTTTTTTGGATGAGTCCCGACTATTTATGCGACAGGGATGACTCCCTCTACGAGGGTTTTTAGAATGCCCATATATGGTCACATCGGTGTACGGTTTTTCGTGTTTGAAACCAAAGACCATATATGGTATTGTATTCTTGGACGCTTAAGGGAGATTGAACAAAGGCGGCGCCAGGATATTTGTCGCCAGCTTGAATTTGGGGATGTTTGGCGCCTTATTAAATGTGGTATTCGAACAATTTTGAAAACTTTTATTTCTAGAGGTACGAATTACAGGACATCTGTTCATATGAAACTTTTTTCTTAAATTGAGCTCATAACTATAGATAATCAATAAGAAAACACCCTGTTCGAGGTAGGATTTCATTTAGACACATAATGATGTTTTTATTTCTGATTTGTTATTTTGTCATAATATTTCTGTTTTCAGTGGGGCGACCAAAGTGTGAATCAACGAGTTCTGGAAATTATCCAGCGCCAAAATGCAAGCA
The DNA here is from genome assembly GCA_030674115.1 of Micraspis discolor. Classification (NCBI taxonomy): domain Eukaryota; kingdom Metazoa; phylum Arthropoda; class Insecta; order Coleoptera; family Coccinellidae; genus Micraspis; species Micraspis discolor. The sequence goes on along the minus strand of JARTUT010001038.1, from coordinate 40,991 downwards.
GTATTACTCTTGCTCCAAAGTGTTATGGTGGTGGACATCAAACCTTCACACGTGTCCAGTGGAGCAAGCCTTTGACTCAAATTTGAAGAAATGCGTTCCTTCTGAACAAACCACATGTGTACTCAAAGACAGCATTTCATGAAGAATGTAATTCTAAAAATTTCTATTAAATTTTTCAGAATCTATAATTCTTGGGTTAATTTATTCGTCTTTCTGATTTCGAGTTTCAGATATAATATATATTGTCAAACAATTCCTTCTTAAGATTGTAAACATTATAAGGATTAAAGTAGAGGTCAATTCATCCAAACCTCATTGTTCAAAAATCTGGGTGATGAGATTTTTAGCTATTACTAAAGGAGAACTATTACCAAATGATTGAGCTAGAGGTGGCAAAATAAAATATTTATTGTACAATGTTCACATTCAAAAAATAAATAGGTACTCGCAGTTAAAATATTTATAAATTAACTACATTTAAACAGAGTTGGCCTATTTACAATTATGAAGTAGTTGTTGAGAGAGCATTGAGTGAAATAATAATTGAGAAGTTATCTTGAGAAAATGTAGAATCATATTTCACAATAGAAGAGTCATAAAATTGTGTTTACTTGCGAAACAGCGTTGTCTGCAGGACTAGATCGAGTAATGTGTGTTGCCGAAATTATTCGAGTCAAGAATATTGAGAGAAGTGGCGACATCATCAATCAAACACAAAGTTTACAGTGATAGAGTTTGAATTTATTTCAAACTGTCTACTATCAGTGTTCCGTATTTACGCATTATTCAATTTGGTAATGTTAAATTTTGGGTATTTTCTTTATTAATTATATTATTTGCATTCAAATCAATGTACGACTCTTAAGTTTATTCATAATACTAAAATTGTAGCCAACGAATTGCGCTAATAGCACCATTATCGTGCGCATGTGTATAAGGGGAAAAAATTGTAACGTAGTTCAGTTCGACTGAAGAAATGACCGCAGGTACTTCCATGTTGAAAACTCACATTTTTTTTAAGTTTATTCCCATCGCAGGAACTTCTTCGTTAAAACCGTGTACTATTGAAACTTTATCGCAATCGCAAACAAAAGAACAGGACATCTGACATCTTTGTGTGAAGTGACTTGGACAACCTGGCCCCTGTCAAGTCTGGATACCAGAAGGGTCCTTCGCCAACACCAGGAAAATCAAAGAAGACCAAGAGGGTGAGTGTAATTCGTTGGTTCGTTTGCTTTCATTCAGTTAGATCTTTGTTTCGTAAGAGTCTTACATTAGAGAAGAAAGGGCATATACAGTCCTCTTTAAGTCTCTCCCGGCACGCAAATTATATTGAAAACTATTCTTTTTTCTAAGAACAAAACAATCAGAAAGAGAAAAGGTTTTATTGATAAATTGAGATGTTGAGGTTTATAATGTAACAAGACAGACTTTCAGAGCGATTAAAGAGAAAGAATAATTAAGATTCACAACGGTTACAGTGATAGCCTGTCAAATCTATCAGAAAAACAGAAATAGAAATACATAATTATGTCTGAAGAGTTGAACTGTATGAAATGAGTTTTGACACGAGATAAAGTTATATAAAATAAAGAGCAGTTGAGGAAGTGATTAAGTCTTTAAGAAAGCATCTGTATCATACTAACTTAATTGAAAGATTTATCATAGAATGATCAACGCTTACAGTAATAATAGTTATATTAGAAAAGCAGAAGAATTCATATGATAATTCAAGAATTGGGATGAAATATTTGTACAATAAGAGATGTGAGATGTAGAGAAAATTATCATAAACTTGAACTAAAGTGACAACATTATTATTTGAGATGATATAATATGATTAGTTGAGAACAATAATGATATCAGGCAATATAAGTACTGAGAAGTTGAAAAAGGAGTCCTTATAGTGTATACTTAAGTATACGAGGTGCACTATCAATGTAGAATCATCAGGTGACTTCTCCAACCAGGACTAACGAAGGTTCTGGTAACTATTTTTCTTATCGAGAAATCTTGAATGAATATTGAGAACATCCTAGTTGCAGAATCCCATGATGATCCCAGCATGGCACGTACAGATATCTGAAACTTATAAGGCCTGAGAAGTCTAATCATAAACAGATGAACATGTCTAAAAGTTGAGTGAAATACGTTTGAGTGAAAATGAGTAAATTACAAGTGAATCTGGCAGTAAATTGAGAAATTCATTGTTAACGTAGAGAGGTGATTTTCGAAAGAACAGACATGAAAAAGATAGCTAAAATTGGCACGCGGTTGGACGTAGAATATTTTAAAATATTAAAAATATGACTCAAAACATGAATTAGAGGTGTCGAGAATGTAATATGGAGCTTAACTTTAGTGTAAAATTAATGAGATGAATGAGATGTTTAAAGGACTTATAAAGTCATGCAGTTTCACAAGTGTATTTGAGAAAATTGTACTATACCTTCAAGAGAGGATTATAGGTGTCTTGAGCAGAGAAAAATGTCTTTGATTGTAAAAATAAAAGTAGATAAGTCTTGAAAAAGACAGTAAAAAGCAATATAGAGCACTAGTCACACCAAGTTCACTTGTAACGAGGAGTTCGAAGAGAATAGTGGATTGAAAAAAAAACTCGAGCAATAAAAATTGAGAGAATCACACATGATTTGTTATTTTTTTTGAGCTGATTTTTTCATCGATCAACTGACACTCACACATCATCATGAAGCGATGATAAATGGTCGAGGTCGAGTTGGGTGAAAAAATTCTTGCAATTTTTAACACTCATAAGCCTATAAATTCAAAAGAATCGTTAAATCTTAATTTGAGATTCGTTTCCGGATGAAAATATGTTAACAAAATGTATATTCTTTATTAATAGGTAGAGTAGTGATTCTTCCTCGATGTGAATGAGATTTTACAAAGAAATGACCATCATAATTCTATAAATTATGGAAAACTATGGCCACAAAAGAGAGTGTGAGAAAATTCAGATTGCACTGCTGTTGTGCCCATTTTCGGAAGAAAAATGATCATGATCTTTAACTAACTAATCTGTCATGTTGAAGCTTTTCTTACATATGTATATGACAATTTTTACCAACTTCTCTAGGTGCGTCTGACACTATTTCAATGTGTTTAATATGAAAACGAGCAAAGAAAGCAATTTTATATATTTCATCAGGAAACCAATCTAAGAAATTCTAACCACGAAAACTAGAGTAACATGAAAAATCATCATTATACTTACATTTTAAATAATAACTTACAGTATATGCTCCTGATACTTGAACGAAGTTTCACTAATTTTCTTATTGCATTGCCTAAGTAATATACTGATTCGAAGTCTCCGTATAAAATAAAGGGATATTTTTTTTGTGAACAAAATTTCGAAATTCAACATGGTCGTTATTTGGAAAAGGAACTTTCTCATTATTGAGTTCTTGGCACAACTCATATATTCATTTAATTTTATCTGAGATGAAAGATAATTCAAACACCTGTCACATATCATTTTTTTCCTTTTGCATTTCGAGAGCTGACTTGAGATGTGTCGGGAAAGATCTTCAATCCAACAATAATGATATTTAATTTCATATTAACGTATATCTTCTAAAGATGCTATATCGAAGTCGCTCAAATTTGGAAAATATTCACCTTGAACTATCAGTAAATCCACATGTTTTGGCGTATAATGTTGTTGAGTCAATCTTAAAGGTGATAATAGTATTAATAATAATAATATCTATTTTGAGATTCTTACATATTAAATAAATACATAATCAGAACGAAATATATGTCCTAGAATACAAAATAAAAAGAAAGTTAAATAAATTGATTTGACTTCATGTTTGCACACAAAAATTCATCAATTGATTATATTTCAATGCCTAGTAACAGTTTGTGTAATTCTTTTTTGAAACATTTTTGGTTACGTATTTGTTTTATTTTTGCAGTAGCCTGTTAAAATACTTCATACAAGAATATTTTGGTCCTTTTTCAATAATGGACATTCTGTGAATGGGATAGATATAGTCAGTATATCTGTTATTATAAAGATGTGATGGTAAATTTGCTTCAAAATACTCTGTATTCTGTGAATGGGATAGATATAGTCAGTATATCTGTTATTAAAAAGATGTGATGGTAAATTTGCTTCAAAATACTCTGTATTCTTGAAGAGAAACATTATTCTTAGTGCTCTCTTTTGAACCATGAAAACCCCCTCAATGATCCTTACACTGCCATAAATAAACAAGCCATGTCTTATGATTGACTCAAAGTTCGAGAAGTAAATTGTTCTCAGACCACTTTCATTCAGGTACTGTGAAAGTATTCTTAAACTATAACAGACTGAGTTTGAACTTCTACAAACTTGATCTATGTGGCCTTCCCATGACAGAAATGAATCCACAGTCAATAGATCTCAATAAGTTAACCGCTTCATTCATGATCGGTGCACTGCCAGCAGAAGTTGATCTTTTTAATTGGTGTTTTTGGGGAGGTAAATCCGTCTTCAGGCGGTGGTGTACTTGCACTTTCATTGTTGTCTTTCGAATTTGATGTGTGTGACTGTTCGACGCTTTCTTCATTATCATTTTCTTTCTGTTCTTCCTCAAATTCTGCCTCTTGTGATCCCTAGAAAACACAATTATACAAACACAATTCAATATTTTTTAACAATATTAATTTGAGTTGATGAAAAAAGAAACGAATTATTATTGAATCTACTCAGACAATTTTTGTTTCTTTACACATGCCGCAAAATGCAGAGGAATAGGAAGGTGTTGCAAAATATTTAAATGAGAAGTGGAACTCCCCAAACTGTGTGGAAGCCGTTGATGGGAAACATATAAGCATTCAAGCGCCAGTCCATTCTGGCACAGAATTTTGCAATTACAAAGGGTTTTTCAGCATAATATTGCTTGCTGTAGTTGATGCAAATTAAAATTTCATATACGCAAACGTTGGTTGACAGGAAAGAATTTCAGATAATGGCGTTTTCAATGCTACGTTTTTTAAAAAATGTTTAGAGGACAACATGATGCACCTTCCCCTGCCACGCCCTTTACCCCAATCAAGCTTTACGATGCCATACGTCTTTGTAGGAGATGAAGCTTTTAAATTTACATGTAATGTTATGAAGCCATTCTCGGGATTGCATAATAAAAGAACAAAACAAAGAATATTCAACTTCCGACTAAGTAGGTCTCGAAGAGTTTCCGAAAATGCATTTGGCATAATGTCTTCCAGTTTTCGAGTAGTCAGAAAACCATTATTGTTGGAAGCAGAGAAAGCAACAAAAGTGACATTGGCTGCAGTTCATTTGCATAACTACTTGAGGAAAAGCGAATCGAGAAACGTTTACAGCTCAAATGGTATGTTGGATAGGGAATCATCTGAGAGAGGAGAAGTATTTCCAGGCCTGTGGAGGCGTGATCCAGCCACTTGCCAGATAAGCAAGCTGCCTGCCATCCCAAGGAGAAGTTCTATTGAAGCTCAGAATATTAGCGATAAGTTTGCAGACTACTTTGTTTCTCCGCAAGGGGAACTACACTTCCAGTATGATAAGTAGTTCGACATATTTTTGTAATTTTGATTAATAAATTAGTGATAAATGAAAATATAGATCTCAAATTAGCCTACCTCTGTATCCTGAGTGTTCCTGGGTTTGTTCCTATCTGCCAAGAACATCAAAGCTTTGTAGGCAAACTACTTGCTTGTATAGGCGTCATCAGCGCCAGTCCCGGTCTTCCTCGACTCGCTCTCATTCTTTTTCTCCCTTGCGAATTGGCTTTGCCAATTTCTAATTTTCTTTTCCACCTCCACTTTTTCAATGCCAAATGACAACGCAATTTCCACCAAACCACCATGCCGTTTGTTTCTGTTTTTATAGTTAACATCACTTGAATCCCATAAGTAAGAACGATCACGGTACATTTCAATAAAATTCGACGTTTGGGTATCACTCCAATTCATTTTCAATAAAAATGTTAAACACTTAAACAACAGTAAGCACTATTCAGCAGTGACAAGATCGACACGTCCACACTGGTGCATTCGACTCGATTGTCTTTGATCCGGACCGACCTGATTCGGGTTGCGTTCGACTCGACTCGACACCGCTCAACAATGTCTAGCGACACGTCCAGACTTGTTCGACATTGTCGATCGACATGGTGTGGACGCGGCTTTAGGTCGTATGAATTTCATTTATTGTTTACGCTTGAAAGTCATATTTCCGAAAAGATTGACAAGAATTCAGCGAGGGAATATAATCGAGTTCTTTCGTGTTTTGATTATCGGTTTTTGTTTCTGTTCAGTTCTTTTGTTATAGCATGAATTTGAAGCTGAGGCGATCGCTAAATATTTGAATTTCGCGCTAATTTTATGAGTCAACACTGGTGATGTTATATTGTCTCATTTAAATTAATTTATTTAGGATCAATGAAACACTTATCTCGAGAGGTGGTAGAAGACTGATTTTTATGATCACTTCTTAATTTACATGCGTAGTACAGATATCACACTTGCGTACATCTACTATACAAAAGATTGTATATATTTTAAATATTCAAGATTATTTAACATTATATGACATCTTCCTTTTTTCCTCTCTTTTTTTATCCCTATCGCCTTATACAAACTATACTACAAAAGTAACTCTAATTCAAATAATTGTTACATAAATAAAAATGAAATTCAATACCTTAATCTATTAGGAGGATTAATAATACGACCTGTTCTAGTCCTTTGTGGGACAAATATGACATCGTCGTTCAATATCACTATCATTAGCATTGCTAGTTGTGCCATTATTAGAATTATTAAATAAACAATTATTTTTTACTTCACTGGGTAAATCATCATACTTAAATCTATCATTTTCAAAACTTATTTTATTATTACTGCGAACTTTGATTAGAAATTTTCTGTTTCTTATCACTATTTTGCCCTGGAACAATTTAACTATGAATGTTCTTAAATTAATTTTTTCAATTATTTTTCCATTCAACCATTTATTTCCCTTACCAAAATTCTTCACCTTGACTATGTCCCCTGGAGTAAATTCACAGCCTTTTCTTGTTGTTCTATCATAATATCTTTTCTGTTCATGTTGCCTTTCAATTAATTCCTTTTTTATTTTATTTTGATTTTGTGATCTAGGCTTCGAAAGAACTAGAGAAATAGGTATATTTGTCCTTAATCTCCTACTAAACATTAATTGTGCTGGACTTGGAAGATTAGATGATATAGGTGTGTTTCTAAAATCTAATAGACACAAATTTATATCACTTTTCGAAGATTCTGAATTTATAATGATGTTTTTAGGTTTGAACAAATCTTTCGACTTGCCCATTAGATTGAGGATAATGAGGATTACTCGTTATATGTTGAAATTTCCAATTTCTACTAAAATTATGAAATTCTGAACTAGAAAAACAGGGTCCATTATCACTGACAATAATTTCGGGAATTCCATGAACTGAAAATATTTTTTTATACTTTCAATAACTTTTGTACTTGTTTGATTTGAAATTTCAGCCGTCTCTATGAACTCAGAATAGTAGTCTACTAATATAATATTATGTTTACTAGTAAGCGGGTAGATCAATAGGCCCATAGATCCATAGGCCAGTAGTTCGATAGGCTAGTAGTTCAATTGGCCCATGGATCAATATAAACCATAGATCAATATAGACCTTAGATCAATAGGGCCCATACATCAATGAAGCACGCAGAAACACTAAACACGTCAAAAAACCCGATGAAAGCGAAAAATCATAAAAGTATTGGAAAAAACACGAAGAAAGACGAAAAAACACGGAAGAATCCGAAGAAAGACGAAAGAAACCGAAGTTACACGAAAGAAACCGGAATTACACGAAACAACGCGAGAAAACACGAAAGAACACCAAGTAACACAAAAAACTTAATGGAACCTGAAAAAAACCCGAAACACAAAAGTACTTGTAAATTGCACACCCCGTATATCACCCGATCGTAAACTCATTTTAAATTGCACACCTTGTATGACATTTTATAGAAATCAGCTCCCATTCGCGAGAAAACTTGAAGAGAAATGCATATGAGACACTCAGTATACAATTGATTAGCTTTAAAAAAAAACCAAGAGAATATCGATGTTACTCCATCTATTCGAGTTCAGTAATTACCACGAAGAAAGTATCAAAATTATTCTATGGAGCTCCTATGTAACACCCCGTATATGTTTCGAAAATAATTTTTCCGTAAAACAACCCGAAGGAACACAAAAAACTTGAGAGCGCGCAAAGAAAACAGAAGAACTTGTAAAGTGCTCACCCCGTATATCACCCGATCGCAAATTCATTGTAAATCGCACACCCTGTATGACATTATACCGAAATCAGCTCTCATTCGCGAGAAAACCTGAAGAAAAATGCATATGGGACACCCCGTATATAATTGATTCGCAGTGGGTGCTTTCATCATAAAAAACAAACCGAAAGAATATCGTTTATAACTCTATCGTTTCAAGTTCAGTGCATTCCACCAAGAAAGTACCCGACCAAATACGAAAAAACGCGAAAAAACATGATAGAACCCAAAGTAACACGAAAGAACGAAAAAAATCCAAAGGAACTCAAAAAACCCCGAAGGAGCACAAAATCAACGAAAGCGCGCAAAAAAACTTGAAAGAAAGCTTAAAACCCCAAGGGAGCACAAAAATCCGAAAGCGTGCAAAAAATAATGAAAGAACTTTTAAATTGCACACCCTGTATATCACCCGATCGTAAACTCATTGTAAATTGCACACCCTGTATGACATTTTATCGTAATCAGCTCCCTTACGCGGAAAAGCACGAAGGCTAGAGAAATACTCCGATGAATGTCAGCGCTACTCAGATCTGACACACTGTTTATGAATCGAATATATTTTATCGAATTCAGAACTGGAACACACCGAAGGAACACAAAAAACTCGAATTTGCGCGAAAAAAATCAAATCAACTTGTGAATTGAGCACCTCGTATATCACATGATCGCAAATTCATTGTAAATCGTTCACCCTGTATGACATTTTATCGAAATTAGATCCCACTCTATGATTGGTTCGCAGTGGGTGCTTTTTCCATAAAAAATTCAGACGGAAAATCTCTCGAAGAAAGAATCTGGTGAAAATCAGTGCTTTCAAATGGCACAGCCTGTATAGCAATTTTTTCGAATGCACAGCCTGTATAGCGATTCATCGCGATCTGTGTGCATTCTTCAAGGAGGAAAATGAATTCGCGCGAAAACAGAGCCTGAAATGACGATTTTCAAAAGCATATTTGAGGTGTTTTTCTTGCGATTCGTGAATCGTGAGTGGTCTCTAGAGATTCGGAATCTCCTGTAGATTCTTATTCGAGTGCTTGGAAGGCGCATAAAATCTGCAACCTCCCATATCGAGCGAAAAATTGATGCAGTATTTTCAAATTTGGAGCTTGCGTTCGGCTATCATCGGAATCGTATGAGAAACTGTGACACTTCTCCTCGAATTATCGACAAAAATGCCGAATTTCGAATGAAGAATTCGCGGCCTTATATCGCTACTTGGATATGAAAATTGGTACCCATAGATGGGGAATTTCCTCAAGTTTCATTTTCTACCGCCGAAAATGCGTTTAGAGGCTCGAGGGGCCCGCACTGAGCGAAAGCATCATGGGTGATTTTGACGTTTCGCGGGGCTGGCGAAACTAAAAATTGCCGTTTTACTTACGGGATTTCAGCCTAGAAATAGAGGGGCTCCGGAGTTCTGATGGATTCTAAGGAAACCGGACGTCCTCGCTCTCGGAATATGTGGCGAGTCCGGGAAGCTGGGCGTTTTGGCTTCGGAGCCTATTTCCTTTTTTCTTAGGCGATTTCGCGAAAAACGTCATTTTCGCGATTTCCTTTCGAAAATTTCGGGCACTTTAAGAGCGCCCGGGGGGATTTTCGCGGTCGCATCCCCTAGAAGAGGATACGCCTTTTCGATTTTTTTAAGATTCCCTTCGAGCAGCCCTGCGGGCCACAAGGTAAGCTTTTGCTTTCCGGGTCCCTAACGGGACCACCTTTCAAAATTTTGTCTGGTCCTGATCTTATTACTTTATTATATAGACTAGTAAGCGGGTAGATCAATAGGCCCGTAGATCCATAGGCCAGTAGATCCATCAGCCAGTAGTTCAATAGGCCAGCAGTTCAATTGGCCCATGGATCAATATAGACCATAGATCAATAGGGCCCATATAACAATGAAGCGCGCAGAAACACTAAACACGTCAAAAACCAGATTAAAGCAAAAATACATAAAAGTACTGGAAAAAAAAAAAAACGAAAAAACGCGAAAAAAACACGGAAGAATCCGAAGAAAGACGAAAGAAACCAAAGTTACACAAAAGAAACCGAAATTACACGAAAACGCGAGAAAACACGAAAAGAACACCAAGTAACACAAAAATCTAAAGGAACCTGAAAAAAACCCGAAACACAAAAGTACTTGTAAATTGCACACCCCGTATATCACCCGATCGTGAACTCATTGTAAATTGCACACCCTGTATGATATGTTATCGAAATCAGCTCCCATTCGCGAGAGAACTTGAAGGAAAATGCATATGAGACACTCAGTATACAATTGATTAGCTTTAAAAAAATAAACCAAGAGAATATCGTTGTTACTCCATCTATTCGAGTTCAGTAATTACCACGAAGGAAGTATCAAAATTATTCTATGGAACTCCTATGTAACACCCCGTATATGTTTCGAAAACAATTTTTCCGTAAAACAACCCGAAGGAACACAAAAAACTTGAAAAAACTTGAGAGCGCGCAAAAAAACAGAAGAACTTGTAAAGTGCTCACCCTGTATATCACCCGATTGCAAATTCATTGTAAATCGCACACCCTGTATGACATTATACCGAAATCAGCTCTCATTCGCGAGAAAACCTGAAGAAAAATGCATATGGAACACCCCATATATAATTGATTCGCAGTGGGTGCTTTCATCATAAAAAACAAACCGAAAGAATATCGTTTATAACTCTATCGTTTCAAGTTCAGTGCATTCCACCAAGAAAGAACCCGACCAAATACGAAAAAACGCGAAAAAACATGATAGAACCCAAAGTAACACGAAAGAACGAAAAAAATCCAAAGGAACTCAAAAGACCCCGAAGGAGCACAAAATCAACGAAAGCGCGCAAAAAAACTCGAAGGAAAGCTTAAAACCCCGAGGGAGCGCAAAAAACCGAAAGCGTGCAGAAAATAATGAAAGAACTTTTAAATTGTACACCCTGTATATCACCCGATCGTAAACACATTGTTAATTGCACACCCTGTATGACATTTTATGATTTATGTATTTTTAATCAGCTCCCTTACGCAGAAAAGCACGAAAGCTAGAGAAAAACTCTGGTGAAAGTCAGCGCTACTCAGATCTGACACACTGTATATGAATCGAATATATATTATCGAATTCAGAACCAAAACACACCGAAGAAACACGAAAAACTCGAATTTGCGCGAAAAAAATCAAATTTACTTATAAATTGAGCACCCCGTGATATCACATGATTGTAAATTCATTGTAAATCGCACACCCTGTATGACATTTTATCGAAATTAGATCCCACTCGCTAATTGGTTCGCAGTGGGTGCTTTATCTATAAAAAATTCAGACGGAAAATCTCTCGAAGAAAGAATCTGGTGAAAATCAGTGCTTTCCATAAGCACAGCCTGTATAGCGATTTTTTCGAGATAGCACAGCCTGTATAGCGATTCATCGCGATCTGTGTGCATTCTTCAAGGACGAAAATGAATTAGCGTGAAAATAGAGCCTAAAATGACGATTTTCAAACGCATATTTGAGGTGTTTTTCTTGCGATTCGTGAACCGCGGGTGCTGTCTAGAGATTCGGAATCTCCTGTAGATTCTTAATCGAGCACTTTGAAGGCCTGAAAAATCTTCCACCGCCCATATCGAGCGAAAATTTGAGGCCTTATTTTCAAATTTGGAGCTCGCGTTCGGCTATCATCGGAATCGTATGAGAAATTATGACGTTTTGACTCATTTCACCGTAAAAATTGCCGAATTTCGAATGAAGAATTCGCGGCCTTGACTCGCTACTTGGATATGAAGATTGGTACCCAGAGATGGGGAATTTCCTCAAGTTTCATTTTCTACCGCCGAAAATGCGTTTAGAGGCTTGTATCGCCCGCATTGAGCGAAAGCATCATGGGTGATTTTGACGTTTCGCGGGGCTGGCGAAACTAAAAATTGCCGTTTTACTTTACGGGATTTTAGCCTAGAAATAGGGGGCTCCGGAGTTCTAATGGGTTCTAAGGAAACCGGACGTCCTCGCTCTCGGAATATGTGGCGAGTCCGGGACGCTGGGCGTTTCGGCTTCGGAGCCTATTTCCATTTTCTGAGGCACTTTAGGCGATTTCGCGAAAATGACGTTTTTCGCGATTTTCGTTTGAAAATTTCGGGCACTTTAAGAGCGCCCGGGCGGGTTTCGGGGTCGCTTCTCCTAGAAGAGGATACGCCTTTTCGATCTGTTTTAAGATTCCCTCTCGAGCGGCCCTGCAGGGCTGCAAGGAAAGCTTGCTTTCCGGGTCCCTAACGGGACCACCTGTCAAAATTTTCTCTGGTTCCCGATCTTATCATTTTAATATATTAGACTAGTAAGCGGGTAGATCAATAGTCCCGTAGATCCATAGGCCAGTAGTTCAAGTGGCCCTTGGATCAATATAGACCATAGATCATAATGGACCATAGATCAATATAGACCATAGATCAATATGGCCCATACATCAATGAAGCGCGCAGAAACATTAAACACGTCAAAAACCCGATGAAAGCGAAAAATATGAAAGTACTGAAAAAAACACGAAGAAACGCGAAAAACACGGAGAAACGCGAAAAAACACGAAGGAATCCGAAGTTATACGAAAGAAACCGTAATTACACGAAACAACGCGAGAAAACACGAAAGAACACCAAGTAACACAAAAAATCTAAAGGAACCTGAAAAAAACACAAAAGTACTTGTAAATTGCACACCCTGTATATCACCCGACCGTAAACTTATTGTAAATTGCACACCCTGTATGATATTTTATCGAAATCCGCTCCCATTCGCGAGAAAACTTGAAGGAGAATGCATATGAGACACTCAGTATACAATTGATTAGCAGTGAAAAAAAAAAAAAAAAAATATATCGTTGTTACTCCATCTATTCGAGTTCAGTAATTACCACGAAGGAAGTATCAAAATTATTCTATGGAGCTCCTATGTAACACCCCGTATATGTTTCGAAGATAATTTTTCCTCAAAAAAACCCGAAGGAACACAAAAACTTGAAAAAACTTGAGAGCGCGCAAAAAAACAGAAGAACTTGTAAAGTGCTCACCCCGTATATCACCCGATCGCAAATTCATTGTAAATCGCACACCCTGTATGACATTATACCGAAATCAGCTTTCATTAGCGAGAAAACCTGAAAAAAAATGCATATGGGACACCCCGTATATATTTGATTCGCAGTGGGTGCTTTCATCATAAAAACAAACCGATAGAATATCGTTTATAACTCTATCGTTTCAAGTTCAGTGCATTCCACCAAGAAAGAACCCGACCAAATACGAAAAAACGCGAAAAACATGACAGAACCCAAAGTAACACGAAAGAACGAAAAAAATCCAAAGGAACTCAAAAAACCCTGAAGGAGCACAAAATCAACGAAAGCGCGCAAAACAACTCGAAGGAAAGCTTAAAACCCCGAGGGAGCACAAAAAACCGAAAGCGTGCAAAAAATAATGAAAGAACTTTTAAATTGCACACCCTGTATATCAACCGATCGTAAACACATTGTAAATCGCACACCCTGTATGACATTTTATCGTAATCAGCTCCCTTACGCGGAAAAGCACGAAAGCTAGAGAAAAACTCTGTTGAATGTCAGCGCTACTCAGATCTGACACACTGTTTATGAATCGAATATATTTTATTGAATTCAGAACGAAAACACATCGAAGGAACACCAAAACTCGAATTTGCGCGAAAAACATCAAATTAACTTGTGAATTGAGCACCTCGTATATCACATGATCGCACATTCATTGTAAATCGTTCACCCTGTATGACATTTCATCGAACTTAGATCCTACTCTATAATTGGGTAGCAGTGGGTGCTTTTTCCATAAAAATTCAGACGGAAAATCTCTCGAAGAAAGAATCTGGTGAAAATCAGTGCTTTCCATAAGCACAGCCTGTATAGCGATTTTTTCGAGATAGCACAGCCTGTATAGCGATTCATCGCGATCTGTGTGCATTCTTCAAGGACGAAAATGAATTAGCGCGAAAATAAAGCCTGAAATGACGATTTTCAAACGCATATTTGAGGTACTTTTCTTGAGAGTCGTGAATCCCGGGTGGTATATAGAGATTCGGAATCTCCTGTAGATTCTTAATCGAGCACTTCGAAGGAGCAAAGAGTCTTTCAGCGCCCATATCGAGCGAAAAATTGATGCCGTATTTTCAAATTTGGAGCTCGCGTTCGGCTATCATCGGAATCGTATGAGAAATTATGACATTTTGCCTCATTTCACCGTAGATATTGCCGAATTTCGAATGCAGAATTCGCGGCCTTATCTCGCTACTTGGATATGATAATTGGTACCCAGAGATGGGAAATTTCCTCAAGTTTCATTTTCTACCGCCGAAAATGCGTTTAGAGGCTTGTATCGCCCGCATTGAGCGAAAGCATCATGGGTGATTTTGACGTTTCGCGGGGCTGGCGAAACTAAAAGTTGCCGTTTTACTTACGGGATTTTAGCCTAGAAATAGGGGGGCTCCGGAGTTCTAATGGGTTCTAAGGAAACCGGACGTCCTCGCTCTCGGAATATGTGGCTAGTCCGGTACGCTGGGCGTTGCGGCTTCGGAGCCTATTTCCTTTTTCCGGGGCACTTTTGGCGATTTCGCGAAAATGTTTTTCGCGATTTTCTTTCGAAAATTTCGGGCACTTTAAGAGCGCCCGGAGGGGGTTTCGGGGTCGCTTCTCCTAGAACAGGATACGCCTTTTCGATCTGTTTTAAGATTCCCTCTCGAGCGGCCCTGCGGGCTGCACGGAAGCTACGCTTTCCGGGTCCCTGACGGACCGTTTTCGATTTTTTCTCTGGTTCCCGATCTTATCGTTTTAATATAATAGACTAGTAAGCGGGTAGATCAATAGGCCCATAGATCCATAGGCCCGTAGATCCATAGGCCAGTAGTTCAATTGGCCCATGGATCAATATAGACCATAGATCAATATAGACCGCAGATCAATAGGGCCCATACATCAATGAAGCGCGCAGAAACACGAAACACGTCAAATTACCCGTTGAAAGCGAAAAAGCTTGAAAGAACTGGAAAAAACACGGAGAAACGCGAAAAACACGAAGGAATCCGAAGAAACACGAAAGAAACCGAAGTTATACGAAAGAAACCGAAAATACACGAAACAACGCGAGAAAACACGAAAGAACACCAAGTAACACAAAAAATCTAAAGGAACCTGAAAAAAACCCGAAACACAAAAGTACTTGTAAATTGCACACCCCGTATATCACCCGACCGTAAACTTATTGTAAATTGCACACCCTGCACATTTTATCGAAATCCGCTCCCATTCGCGAGAAAACTTGAAGGAGAATGCATATGAGACACTCAGTATACAATTGATTAGCAGTGAAACAAAAAAACAAAAAGAATATCGTTGTAACTCCATCTATTTGAGTTCAGTAATTACCACGAAGGAAGTATCAAAATTATTCTATGGAGCTCCTATGTAACACCCCGTATATGTTTCGAAGATAATTTTTCCGTAAAAAACCCGAAGGAACACAAAAACTTGAAAAAACTTGAGAGCGCGCAAAAAAGAGAAGAACTTGTAAAGTGCTCACCCCGTATATCACCCGATCGCAAATTCATTGTAAATCGCACACCCTGTATGACATTTTACCGAAATTAGCTTTCACACGTGA
Source organism: Micraspis discolor (assembly GCA_030674115.1). Classification (NCBI taxonomy): domain Eukaryota; kingdom Metazoa; phylum Arthropoda; class Insecta; order Coleoptera; family Coccinellidae; genus Micraspis; species Micraspis discolor. The sequence goes on along the minus strand of JARTUT010001038.1, from coordinate 24,977 downwards.
AAAACATAATGAAAAATGCATATGGGACACCCAGTATATAATTGATTTGCAGTGGGTGCTTTCATCATAAGACACAAACCGAAAGAATATCGTTTTAACTCTATCGTTTCAAGTTCGGTGCATTCCACGAAGAAAGAACCCGACGAAACACGGAAAACCTTGAAAGAACCCGAAGTACTACGAATGAACGAAAAATATCCAAAGGAACCGAAAAAACCCCGAAGGAGCACAAAATCACCGAAAGCGCGCAAAAAAACTCGAAGGAAAGCTTAAAACCCTGAGGGAGCACAAAAAAACCGAAAGCGTGCAAAAATAATGAAAGAACTTTTAGATTGCACACCCTGTATATCAATCGATCGTGAAATCATTGTTAATGGCACACCCTGTATGGGATTTCATTGAATTAAGCTCCTTTAAGCGGAAAAGCACAAAAGCTGGAGAAAAACTCTGGTGAATGTCAGCGCTACTCAGATCTGACACCCTGTATATGAATCGAATATATTTTATCGAATTAAGATCCAAAACTCCCCGAAACAACACAAAAACTCGAATTTGCGCAAAAAAATCAAATTAACTTGTAAATTGCACACCCGTATATCACTTGATCGCAAATTCATTGTGAATCGCACACCCTGTATGACATTATACCGAAATCAGCTGCCATTCGCGAGAGAACTTGAAGAAAAATGCATATGGGACACCCCGTATATAATTGATTCGCAGTGGTGCTTTCTTCATAAAAACAAACCGAAAGAATATCGTTTATAACTCTATCGTTTCGAGTTCAGTGCATTCCACCAAGAAAGAAACCGACCAAATACGAAAAAACGCGGAAAACATGATAGAACCCTAAGTAACACGAAATCTCTCGAAGAAAGAATCTGGTGAAAATCAGTGCTTTCCATAAGCACAGCCTGTATAGCGATTTTTTCGAGATAGCACAGCCTGTATAGCGATTCATCGCGATCGGTGTGCATTCTTCAAGGACGAAAATGAATTAGCGCGAAAATAGAGCCTGAAATGACGATTTTCAAACGCATATTTGAGGTGTTTTTCTTGCGATTCACGAAAAGTGGTAGGTATCTAGAGATTCGGAATCTCCTGTAGATTCTTATTCAAGTGCTTGGAAAACGCAAACAATCTTCAACCGCCCATATCGAGCGAAAAATTGATGCCGTATTTTCAAATTTGGAGCTCGCGTTCGGCTATCATCGGAATCGTATGAGAAATTATGATATTTTGACTCATTCCACCGTAAAAATTGCCGAATTTCGAATGAAGAATTCGCGGCCTTGACTCGCTACTTGGATATGAAAATTGGTACCCAGAGATGGGGAATTTCCTCAAGTTTCATTTTCTACCGCCGAAAATGCGTTTAGAGGCTCGAGGGGCCCGCACTGAGCGAAAGTATCATGGGTGATTTTGACGTTTCGCGGGGCTGGCGAAACTAAAAATTGCCGTTTTACTTACAGGATTTTAGCCTAGAAATAGGGGGGCTCCGGAGTTCTAATGGGTTCTAAGGAAACCGGACGTCCTCGCTCTCGGAATATATGGCGAGTCCGGGACGCTGGGCGTTTCGGCTTCGGAGCCTATTTCCTTTTTTCTGAGGCACTTTGGGCGATTTCGCGAAAAACGTCATTTTCGCGATTTTCTTTCGAAAATTTCGGGCACTTGGAGGGAGCGCGGGGGGGGTTTCGCGGTCGCTTCTCCTAGAGGAGGATACGCCTTTTCGATTTTTCTTAAGATTCCCTCTTGAGCGGCCCTGCGGGCCGCTCGGAAAGCTACGCTTTCCGGGTCCCTAACGGGACCACCTGTCAAACTTTTCTCTGGTTCCCGATCTTATCGTTTTAATATATTAGACTAGTAAGCGGGTAGATCAATAGGCCCGTAGATCCATAGGCCAGTAGTTCAATAGGCCAGCAGTTCAATAGGCCAGTAGTTCAATTGGCCCATAGATCAATATAGACCATAGATCAATATAGACCATAGATCAATAGGATCCATACATCAATGAAGCGCGCAGAAACACGAAACACGTCAAAAAACCCGTTGAAAGCGAAAAAACATGAAAGTACTGGAAAAAACACGAAGAAACGCGAAAAAACACGAAAGAATCCGAAGAAACACGAAAGAAACCGAAGTTACACGAAAGAAACCGAAATTACACGAAACAACGCGAGAAAACACGAAAGAACCCCAAGTAACACAAAAAATCCAAAGGAACCTGAAAAAAACCTGAAAGAATCATATAACTTGAAAGCGCGCAAAAAAACTCGAAGTCTCGCGAAACACCCCGGAGAAATACAAAAAAACCGAAAGCGCGCAAAAAAAAACAAAAGTACTTCTAAATTGCACACCCTGTATAACATTTTGTCGAAATCAGCTACCATTAGCGAGAAAACTTGAAGAAAAATGCATATGAGACACTCAGTATACAATTGATAAGCAGTGAAAAAAAAACCAAAAGTATAATATCGTTGTAACTCCATCTATTCGAGTTCAGTGGATACCACGAAGAAAATATCGAAATTATTCTATGGAGCTCCTATGTAACACCCCGTATATGAATCGAAAATAATTTTTCCATAAAAAATTCCGGAGGAACACAATAAACTTGAGAGCGCGCAAAAAAACAGTAGAACCTGTAAAGTGCTCACCCCGTATATCACATGATCGCAAATTCATTGTAAATAGCACACCCTGTATGACATTTCATCGAAATTAGCCTCCACTTGTGGAAAAACATGATAACTTGAAGAAATATGCATATGGGTCACCCGGTATATAATTGATTCGCAGTGGGTGCTTATATCATATAAAATAGACCGAAAGAATATCGTTTCAACTCTATCGTTTCAAGTTCAGTGTATTCCACCAAGAAAGAACCCGACCAAATACGAAAAAACATGAAAGAACCCAAAGTAACACGGAAGAATGAAAAAAATCCAAAGGAACCCAAAAAACCTCGGAGGAGCACAAAAAACCGAAAGCGTGCAAAAAATAATGAAAGAACTTTTAAATTGCACACCCTGTATATCACCCGATCGTAAACTCATTGTAAATTGCACACCCTGTATGACATTTTATCGTAATCAGCTCCCTTACGCGGAAAAGCACGAAAGCTAGAGAAAAACTCTGGTGAATGTCAGCGCTACTCAGATCTGACACACTGTATATGAATCGAATATATTTTATCGAATTCAGAACCAAAACACACCGAAGGAACACAAAAAACTCGAATTTGCGCGAAAAAAATCAAATTTACTTATAAATTGAGCACCCCGTAATATCACATGATCGTAAATTCATTGTAAATCGCACACCCTGTATGACATTTTATTGAAATCAGATCCCACTCTCTAATTGGCTCGCAGTGGGTGCTTTTTCCATAAAAAATTCAGACGGAAAATCTCTCGAAGAAAGAATCTGGTGAAAATCAGTGCTTTCCATAAGCACAGCCTGTATAGCGATTTTTTCGAGATAGCACAGCCTGTATAGCGATTCATCGCGATCTGTGTGCATTCTTCAAGGACGAAAATGAATTAACGCGAAAATAGAGCCTGAAATGACGATTTTCAAACGCATATTTGAGGTGTTTTTCTTGCGATTCACGAAAAGTGGTAGGTATCTAGAGATTCGGAATCTCCTGTAGATTCTTATTCAAGTGCTTGGAAGGCGCAAAAGATCTTCCACCGGCCATATCGAGCGAAAAATTGATGCCGTATTTTCAAATTTGGAGCTCGCGTTCGGCTATCATCGGAATCGTATGAGAAATTATGACATTTTGCCTCATTTCACCGTAGAAATTGCCGAATTTGGAATGAAGAATTCGCGGCCTTATCTCGCTACTTGGATATGAAAATTGGTACCCAGAGATGGGGAATTTCCTCAAGTTTCATTTTTTACCGCCGAAAATGCGTTTAGAGGCTCGAGAGGCCCGCAATGAGCGAAAGCATCATGGGTGATTTTGACGTTTCGCGGGGCTGGCGAAACTAAAAATTGCCGTTTTACTTACGGAATTTTAGCCTAGAAATAGGGGGGCTCCGGAATTCTAATGGGTTCTAAGGAAACCGGACGTCCTCGCTCTCGGAATATGTGGCGAGTCCGGGACGCTGGGCGTTTCGGCTTCGGAGCCTATTTCCTTTTTTCTGAGGCACTTTGGGCGATTTCGCGAAAAACGTCATTTTCGCGATTTTCTTTCGAAAATTTCGGGAACTTTAAGAGCGCCCGGGGGTGGTTTCGGAGTCGCTTCTCCTAGAACAGGATACGCCTTTTCGATCTGTTTTAAGATTCCCTCTCGAGCGGCCCTGCGGGCCGCAAGGAAAGCTACGCTTTCCGGGTCCCTAACGGGACCACCTGTCAAAATTTTCTCTGGTCCCCGATCTTATCGTTTTAATATATTAGACTAGTAAGCCCGTAGATCAATTTAAACTGTAGATCAATAAGCGGGTAGATCAATAGGCCCGTAGATCCATAGGCCAGTAGTTCAGTATGCCAGTAGTTCAATAGGCCAGTAGTTCAATTGGCCCATGGATCAATATAGACCATAGATCAATATAGATCATAGATCACTATAGACCATAGATCAATAGGGCCCATACATCAATGAAGCGCGCAGAAACACGAAACACGTCAAAAAAACCCGTTGAAAGCTAAAAAACATGAAAGTACTGGAAAAAACACGAAGAATCGCGAAAAAACACGGAAGAATCAAAAGAAACACGAAAGAAACCGAAGTTACACGAAACAACGCGAGAAATCACGGAAGAACCCCAAGTAACACAAAAAATCCAAAGGAACCTGTAAAATACCCGAAAGAATACATATAACTTGAAAGCACGCAAAAAACCTCGAAGTCACGCGAAACACCCCGGAGAAATACAAAAAACCCGAAAGAGCGCAAAAAAACAAAAGTACTTGTAAATTGCACACCCCGTATATCACCCGATCGTAAACTCAATGTAAATTGCACACCCTGTATGACATTTTATCGAAATCAGCTCCCATCAGCGATAAAACTTGAAGAAAAATGCAAATGAGACACTCAGTATACAATTGATTAGCAATAAAAAAAAACCAAAAGAATATCGTTGTAACTCCATTTATTCGAATTCAATAATTACCACGAAGGAAGTATCAAAATTATTCTATGGACCTCCTATGTAACACCCTGTATATGAATCGAAAATAATTTTTCCATAAAAAACAAACCGAAAGAATATAGTTTTGACTCTATCGTTTCAAGTTCAGTACATTCTACAAAGGTTGTATAAAAATTATTCGATAAAGCTCCTTTTTCATTTTTCCAGAACGGCCTCACTAAATAAATATTGAACTATTTTCACGTTGAGCAAATTGTTTTTTCCCTATGAAAACGATATAGTATTTTCTTTCCATGTATCTTGTCAAATACGATTCGATATAAATAATCTGAAACCATTTTCGGTAGCTGCATAAATAAAGTGAAGATTTGGAAGTTATCAAAAAGATTCTGAATATCCCTTAAACTTGATTTGTTTATCTAAAGTATTTTAAAATAATTATAAATAATACTTAATTTCTTCTTATTGAACGAAAACACTGTCAATTAATATTTTCATCGTCAGAGCACAACGTGTCATTCACCAACGACGCCACTGGTAGGTAGATATGCTAACTCAGCCTGCTGTCTTCACACTGGTTTAGAAAAATGACTGGTGCGAATTAGCTTCCTATGACAGTTGAAATTCAGTGGTCATTAATAACCTAGAATAAAATATATTTCTCAAGGAAAAGAAACCAATGGTTTTATTGAATGTACGGAGTAATATGATCATTTTTATAAGATGTTCTCGTATGCATGAAAAACAGGTAAGCTTTATTTTTATTATCCTATGCTGATATAATCAGAATGTATGTTTCAGAGTTGAACGAAGGAGTAAGACCTGCCTATCTAAATGATACAAAACGTCTTTGGTGAATATTGATGTGAATAAAAATGGGAATTTTAAGAAGAAATGATCCATTTTCCAAGAAAACTTACCATAACTTCAGTAATTGTTAGTCTCAAATATTGCCATGATAATTCATTAATTTAAAATTATTTCAGATTTTCTTTATCCCTCGACATGCATGGAATATTAAAGATAGCTCTGAATGTAAACAATGATTTTGATACATCAGTAGAAAATTATTTTACGATTATCTTACTTTGATTAACCTATAAGATATGAAATAAAAAGTACTGCTATTAAATGGAATTAGTAATTTTTTGTGGATGTATAATAGATTATCGAAACAGCTCAGACTCTTGAAAATATGAAGAAATCTTAAGTGATAGTGAGAATCATTTAAGTGAAACAAAATTAGTGACAACTGAGATAACCTGAATAATTTCTACATTGGAATATGAGGGAAATCCAAAAACATGAGTTATATAGCAACACAGTGAAAGTTTTAAATATGAGGCAAGCATTAACATTTGCATTGTAAAATATGCAACCAATAAAATTGTGATGATATAATAATATAGCCTTTGACTTCAATAAAGGCAGAAAACTATTTGATTGATTTGCAGTTTATGACTCAGTAATATATTTCACATAAAATATGAAGAAATCTTAAGTGATAGTGAGAATCATATAGGTGAAACAAAATTAGTGACAACTGAAATCCTGAATGAATTGTTATCCAAGGACTTTAAATTATGAAAAGTACATACATGTTTCATATCCTCTAAGCTAACAAATTGCTGATCCATATTAACTTATCAGTTCTGTGGAAACAGTTGATCTCAATATCAGGACGATGAACATTTTAGCAAATTTAACTTGGAATAGTTTGAAGATTATGCTGTTTCTTATGCAAAGAGTTCAAAACAGTTATCAATATTGCAATGAATGGGTGGAATAATAAATGAACATACCTAATTAACGTTGGATATTTTGAAATTACTTGGAAACATGTCTTATTTGATAAATTTTAGCTAAAACCACTCAACTTTTGATATAATTGATTAATATCTGAAATTAATCTCAAATTATACACATCTGCATTTGGAATAACCAAATAAGATAGATATTTAATCATCATCTAATGACACAATAACAGATGTATGTATGTCATCATTAGATAGAAATTGAGAAAATGGAATTTTAAAAACATTCTTTATGAAATATAGAACGTTTCTCAACGATTACTAAAGTTGTTTGAACGTTTATTTTCTCTTGAGAAAGTTTTATAATAGCAGATCTGATAATCAAATGTCAAAATGAAACCTTCTTCGAGAAGATGCTCGAACAAAATCAGTGTTGAGAAAGAGACTATTTTAAATTATTTTTTGAAGCCTCGTCGATTCTAACAGAGAAAAGATGTTTTAAGAAGGGCTTTATCTTAAGATTATTCCCCTTTTTACTTACATGGTAGTGGAAATACAGATCCATAATTTAATCAATCTAAGGATGTATAACCTTTGTTTATATTATTGTTTGAATGAAGCTCTTAGTCTCTCTCTTTTGAAGATTCGATGAACTAAAAAGATATAATCGATTAATATCTGAAAATATTCTCAAATTATACACATCTGCATTTGGAATAACTAAATAAGATTGAAATTTAAACAATTCAATCATTGAATGACACAATCACAGATGTATGCATGTCATCATTAGATAGAAATTGAGAAAATGGAATTTTAAAAACATTCTTTATGAAATATAGAACGTTTCTCAACGATTGCTAAGGTTGTTTGAACGTTTATTTTCTCTTGAGAGAGTTTTATAATAGCAGATTTGATAATAGAATGTCAAAATGAAACCTTCTTCGAGAAGATGCTCGAACAAAATCAGTTTTGAGAAAGAGACTATTCTAAATTATTTTTTAAAGCCTCGTCGATTCTAACAGAGAAAAGATGTTTAAAAGGGGCTTTATCTTAAGATTATTCCCCTTTTTACTTACTTGGTATTACAGGAACAGATGCATATATTTAATCAATCATAAATGTATAACCTTTGTTTATATTATTGTTTGAAATGAAGCTCTTAGTCTCTCCTCTTGATGATCCATGAACTAAAAAGATATAATTGATTAATATCTGAAAATTATTTTCAAATTATACACATCTGCATTTGGAATAACCAAATAAGATAGATATTTAATCATTTCATCTCGAATGACACAATAACAGATGTATGTATGTCATCATTAGATAGAAATTGAGAAATGGAATTTTAAAAACATTCTTTATGAAATATAGAACGTTTCTCAACGATTACTAAGGTTGTTTGAACGTTTATTTTCTCTTGAGAAAGTTTTATAATAGCAGATTTGATAATCGAATGTCAAATGAAACCTTCTTCGAGAAGATGCTCGAACAAAATCAGTGTTGAGAAAGAGACTATTCTAAATTATTTTTTAAAGCCTCGTCGATTCTAACAGAGAAAAGATGTTTAGAAGGGCTTTATCTTAAGGAGATTATTCACATTCCTACTTACTTAGTTCATGGAATAGAGATGAATGGTGTCAAGATTTGGAGGCTCTTCAACATTTCTATTCAATATCCTAGGTAATTGGGATGGAATGTTAAAAACATTCTTTAAAAATATAGAACGTTTCTCCATTACTAAGGTTGTTTGAACGTTTAAATTGGACCATTATTTCATTCGTCGAATGTCATGTAAATAAATAGAACATCCATTGTTTACATCTTTGAAAAATATATTTTGATATATATTCATTCATTCTTGAGAGATAACTGAAATGAAACGATACGCTAGATTGATTTATCTTTGATTTATAATCGAATAAATACCTGAGCTAATTTTTGTACTTCCAGATCGTGTTTACATATGTCGTATTGACATCGAAGGCATTATATTTTGATATTCATTCTTCCAGATGGATTATTTACTGTAAATAAAGAGAATTAATCGTTATGAAAACCGAATATATAAATATTACCCTCAACGGAATGTTTAAATCGAATTTACTTGCAAATTCGAAATGACAATTCTGAAGGTCAGACAGATCTGCGTCAAGCTACATCGCAATGGCGCGAAAATGGAGCCTGAAATGCTTATTTTCAAACGCATAATTTAGGTATTTTTTGTTCGATTTCCGATCTGTGAGTGGTATATGGAGATTCGGAATCTCCTGTAGATTCTTATTAGACAACTTTCAAATCCTGAAAGATCTTCTACCGCCGATATCGAACGAAAAATCGATGCCGAATTTTCAAAATCGGAGCTCGCGTTCGGCTATCATCGGAACCGAATGAGAAATTCTGACATTTTCCCACGATTTTCGTAGAAATTAGCGAATTTGGAATGAAGAATTCACGGCCTTAACTCGCTACTTGGATATGAAAATTGGTACCCAGAGATGGGGAATTTCCTCAAATTTCGTTTTCTACCGCTAAAAGGTCATTTAATGGCTCGTAGAGCCCGAGCTGATCGAAAGCATCATAGGGGTTTTTGACGTTTCGCGGAGTTGGAGAATCCGAAAATTGCCCATTTTCTTACCAAATTTTCGTACCCATCCGGGGTAGCTCCGGGGTCCAGCTCGTAGCACCACCCCGGCCGTTCTTCCTCTCGAAATATCGACCTCCCGGCCCCCGCAAAACGGTCTATCTTCGGACGGGAACGTTCGAACGCGGGGACACTTTCGGCGATTTCGCCAAAAACGACGTGTTTCGCACTTTTCGTTTGAAAATTTCGGGTATTTCAAGAGCGCCCGGGGGTGTTTCGAGGTCGCTTCTCCTAGAAGAGGATACGCCCTTTCGATTTCAGTTAAGATTGCCCTCGAGCGGCCCTGCGGGCCGCGGGCTCGGCTTCGCCTCGCGGGTCCCTTACGGGACCCAAGTTAGCCACGCCCACCCTTATTGCTTTAATATAATAGACTAGTAAGCCCGTAGATCAATAAGCGGATAGATCAATATAAACTGTAGATTCATAGGCCAGTAGTTCAATAGGCCAGTAGTTCATTAGGCCAGTAGTTCAATAGGCCAGTAGTTCAATTGGCCCATGGATCAATATAGACCATAGATCAATATAGACCATAGATCAATAGGGCCCATACATCAATGAAGCGCGCAGAAACACGAAACACGTCAAAATACCTGTCGAAAGCGAAAAAACATGAAAGTACTGGAAGAAACACGAAGAAACGCGAAAAAACACGGGAGAATCCGAAGAAACACGAAAAAAACCGAAGTTACACGAAACAACGCGAGAAAACACGAAAGAACCCCAAGTAACACAAAAAATCCAAAGAAACCTGAAAAAAAACCGAAAGAATACATATAACTTGAAAGCGCGCAAAAAACCTCGAAGTCACGCGAAACACCCCGGAGAAATACAAAAAACCCGAAAGAGCGCGAAAAAACAAAAGTACTTGTAAATTGCACACCCCGTATATCACCCGATCGTAAACACATTGTAAATTGCACACCCTGTATGACATTTTATCGAAATCAGCTCCCATCAGCGATAAAACTTGAAGAAAAATGCATATGATACACTCAGTATACAATTGATTAGCAGTGAAAAAAAAACCAAAAGAATATCGTTGTAACTCCATCTATTCGAATTCAATAATTACCACGAAGGAAGTATCAAAATTATTCTATGGACCTCCTATGTAACACCCTGTATATGAATCGAAAATAATTTTTCCATAAAAACAAACCGAAAGAATATAGTTTTGACTATATCGTTTCAAGTTCAGTACATTCTACAAAGGTTGTATAAAAATTATTCGATAAAGCTCCTTTTTCATTTTTCCAGAACGGCCTCACTAAATAAATATTGAACTATTTTCATGTTGAGCAAATTGTTTTTTCCTATGAAAACGATATAGTATTTTCTTTCCATGTATTTTGTCAAATACGATTCGATATAAATAATCTGAAACCATTTTCGGTAGACTGCATAAATAAAGTGAAGATTTGGAAGTTATCAAAAAGATTCTGAATATTCCTTAAACTTGATTTGTTTATCTAAAGTATTTTAAAATAATTATAAATAAGACTTAATTTCTTCTTATTGAACGAAAACACTGTCAATTAATATTTTCATCGTCAGAGCACAACGTGTCATTCACCAACGACGCCACTGGTAGGTAGATATGCTAACTCAGCCTGCTGCCTTCACACTGGTTTAGAAAAATGGCTGGTGCGAATTAGCTCTCTATGACAGTTGAAATCAGTGTTCATTAATAACCTACAATAAAATATATTTCTCAAGGAAAAGAAACCAATGGTTTTATTGAATGTACGGAGTAATATGATCATTTTTATAAGATGTTCTCGTATGCATGAAAAACAGTTAAGCTTTATTTTTATTATCCTATGCTGATATAATCAGAATGTATGTTTCAGAGTTGAACGAAGGAGTAAGACCTTCCTATCTAAATGATACATAACGTCTTTGGTGAATATTGATGTGAATAAAGTTGTGAATTTTAAGAAGAAATGATCCATTTTCCAAGAAAACTTACCATAACTTCAGTAATTGTTAGTCTCAAATATTGCCATGATAATTCATTAATTTGAAATTATTTCAGATTATCTTTATCCCTCGACATGCATGGATTATTAAAGATAGCTCTGAATGTAAACAATGATTTTGATACATCAGTAGAAAATTATTATACGATTATCTTACTTTGATTAACCTATAAGATATGAAATAAAAAGTACTGCTATTAAATGGAATTAGTAATTTTTGTGGATGTATAATAGATTATCGAAACAGCTCAGACTCTTGAAAATATGAAGAAATCTTAAGTGATAGTGAGAATCATATAAGTGAAACAAAATTAGTGACAACTGAAATAACCTGAATAATTTCTACATTGGAATATGAGGGAAATCCAAAAACATGAGTTATATAGCAACACAGTGAAAGTTTTAAATATGAGGCAAGCATTAACATTTGCATTGTAAAATATGCAACCAATAAAATTGTGATGATATAATAATATAGCCTTTGACTTCAATAAAGGCAGAAAACTATTTGATTGATTTGCAGTTTATGACTCAGTAATATATTTCAAGTAATATATTTCACATGGTTTTTGGTTTAATTCTTCTCTATGAAGAACAATCTATTATGAAATGGAGCATAAAATCTGAAAATAACCAATAATCTCCAAACAATCTTGCTGAAATGTGGTAACTTTATCAATAATAAATATTGAGTAGCTGTCATCGAAGGAATTTTGATACTATAAAGTCTCTCTCCTTTCGAATGGGGATATATCTCATAAACTTTAGTATATTACTTGTAAAAGAGAACAAAAAGCAACGATTAGAAGCTCTAGTTTGTTTTTCATTCAAATAGCCTATATAGGTGCACAGAAAATTTTCGTATAAAAATTTAACAGCCTTACAATTATAATAATGTTATATACAGTTACTTGCTATCTGTAATTAATTTTATGTTGCATTTTGTTGATCTTTGTTTATCAAAGAAAAGGAGCATGTACAGCTCAGACTCTTGAAAATATGAAGAAATCTTAAGTGATAGTGAGAATCATATAAGTGAAACCAAATTAGTGACAACTGAAATAACCTGAATGAATTGTTATCCAAGGACTTTAAATTATGAAAAGTACATACGTGTTTCATATCCTCTAAGCTAACAAAAGCTGATCCATATTAACTCATCAGTTATATGAAAACAGTTGATCTCTATATCAGGACGATGAACATTTTAGCAAATTTAACTTGGAATAGTTTGAAGATTATGCTGTTTCTTCTGCAAAGAGTTCAAAACAGTTATCAATATTGCAATGAATGGGTGGAATAATAAATGTACATACCAAATTAACGTTGGATATTTTGAAATTACTTGAAAACATGTCTTATTTGATAAATTTTAGCTATATATAAAATATACAGTTACACTTCAAATAGAAAAAAAATATATAAAATATAAAAATTAATTTCTTGTTAACTTGATTTAAACGAATATAAATTACATCTACTGAAATGAGACAATAGGTATGAACGTGATAAAATAATACACGGCAATTGGTTGAGGGAATTACAAATTTTTATTATAAAAAGTGGCCAATCTGAACTTTTTCCAAAATTCTACTATTGAATTTAAAACATGATATATTAAAATCTATATTTGAAAAATAACATATGCTACAAGTAGGGAAACAGAACAGATAAAAATTTTTGAAAATCCACAAATGTTTGTATGTGAATATCGTAATACTGAATATGGTTTCTCTGTAATTCTACTCTTGATCTATTTCATTTGATGAAGTTTGTATACAATGAAGCATATATAAAACATTTTACAACAAACAACAATTGTAAAGAAGCAATTTCATTCCCAAAAATTTTTATATATTTAATGTCTACACAATTCATATTACTGAGCAACACAATATGTTCTAGTACGATAGAAATTAGATGCCAGTGAATGCAAGAAAGTTGAATGAACAAACATGACCACCTGAATACTCTGAATAATTGCATTTTGTGAAAATTGAAAATGGAATAATATAGTTTATTCATGTGATTCTTTTTAAATCAAGAGAACCAAAAATTTTCCCTTAAGAAATGAACTCAACGTGAGTGCAATTATTTCAACAGGCTCATACACATTAACTTGCAAAGGCCCTTTACAATAAATTTGAAGTACCCTCTTGAATAACTGAATACTGTAATAGAATGTTCTCTCATTCCTGCAAAATAACCAACATTTTCCTCAGACGAATGAATGAATGGCATACAACGTCCCACCAAATCGTAGAAGATGTAACAATGAAAATCTATTTGCATAGCACAACAGTGTAGTTCAGCTGAAATAAGAAAGAGCAAAATTAGTAACTGAGATCACTGGGTTTTATAAGTCAAAATCATTAGTACTAAGATGAATATGGGTTATGTAATGAAAAAATAATAGTGTTTAAGGAGGTAAGCAACAGATTTTCATAAAAGAACTGGAAATGGGCGAGTGTAAGAAATTTAGCGGATCCAAAAGAATTACCAAGTAGGTAATACAAATATTTAATTCCATGACTTTGAAGCAAACAATAATTCCTTTAGAATATTGCAAAAAAATTACTTAAGTTAAAAATCTTTTTTCAGAAACATAACATTTATGTTGCTTTGGAAGAAATAGCTTGTGCTAGGCAGGCTTTTCCAAATTAGAATGAATAATTATGTGAAAATCAGTGTGATGCACTCAACCAAATAAACAATGACTTCAATTTAGATTCTTTCATCAGAACCAATGCATGCAATGACAATCTCTTCCAAATTGTATATTACTGTAAATATACAGGTGCAACAATAAGATTGAAAACTCTACCAAATCTCCTTATATAAGAGAGAACCAATCAACACAATCTGTTGTAATGCTCACGTTTCACCACCATTTGTGCATTTCAGAATCAAAGTGCTTTCTTGATAGATTGAATCTCCAATAGACTGCATATTAAACAATCGGCAAACCATAATGCAAATTTCTGCTCACCGCAATTCGAAAATTATTAAGCATCTTCTTAATGAGGAGCGACAACTGGATATTACCGAAGAAGTATATTGCATCTGAAGCAAAAAAAAAAAAACAAAATTAGAAAGAGGGTAATATGCATTTCAATTAAAATTCTACATTGGAATATAAGGGATATCCAAAAACATGAGTTATATAGCAACACAGTGAAAGTTTTAAATATGAGGCAAGCATTAACATTTGCATTGTAAAATATGCAACCAATAAAATTGTGATGATATAATAAAGGTGCTTTATCTTAAGGAGATTACTCACATTTCTACTTACTTAGTTCATGGAATAGAGATGAATGGTGTCAAGATTTGGACCATTTCATTCATTCCTCGAATGTCATGTAAATAAATAGAACATCCGTTGTTTACATCTCAGAAAAATGTATTTTGATATATATTCATTCATTCTTGAGAGATAACTGAAATGAAACGATATGCTAGATTGATTTATCTTTGATTTATAATCGAATAAATACCTGAGCTAATTTTTGTACTTCCAGATCGTGTTTAAATATGTATTGACATCGAAGGCATTATATTTTGATATTCATTCTTCCAGATGGATTATTTACTGTAAATAAAGAGAATTAATCGTTATGAAAACCGAATATATAAATATTACCCTCAACGGAATATTTAAATCGAATTTACTTGCAAATTCAAAATGACAATGAGACTATTCTAAATTATTTTTTAAAGCCTCGTCGATTCTAACAGAGAAAAGATGTTTAGAAGGGGCTTTATCTTAAGGAGATTACTCACATTTCTACTTACTTAGTTCATGGAATAGAGATGAATGGTGTCAAGATTTGGACCATTTCATTCATTCCTCGAATGTCATGTAAATAAATAGAACATCCGTTGTTTACATCTTAGAAAAATGTATTTTGATATATATTCATTCATTCTTGAGAGATAACTGAAATGAAACGATATGCTAGATTGATTTATCTTTGATTTATAATCGAATAAATACCTGAGCTAATTTTTGTACTTCCAGATCGTGTTTAAATATGTCGTATTGACATCGAAGGCATTATATTTTGATATTCATTCTTCCAGATGGATTATTCACTGTAAATAAAGAGAATTAATCGTTATGAAAACCGAATATATAAATATTACCCTCAACAGAATATTTAAATCGAATTTACTTGCAAATTCAAAATGACAATGAGACTATTCTAAATTATTTTTTAAAGCCTCGTCGATTCTAACAGAGAAAAGATGTTTAGAAGGGGCTTTATCTTAAGGAGATTACTCACATTTCTACTTACTTAGTTCATGGAATAGAGATGAATGGTGTCAAGATTTGGACCATTTCATTCATTCCTCGAATGTCATGTAAATAAATAGAACATCCGTTGTTTACATCTCAGAAAAATGTATTTTGATATATATTCATTCATTCTTGAGAGATAACTGAAATGAAACGATATGCTAGATTGATTTATCTTTGATTTATAATCGAATAAATACCTGAGCTAATTTTTGTACTTCCAGATCGTGTTTACATATGTCGTATTGACATCGAAGGCATTATATTTTGATATTCATTCTTCCAGATGGAATATTTACTGTAAATAAAGAGAATTAATCGTTATGAAAACCGAATATATAAATATTACCCTCAACGGAATGTTTCAATCGAATTTACTTGCAAATTCGAAATGACAATTCTGAAGGTCAGACAGATCTGCGTCAAGCTACATCGCAATGGCGCGAAACCGAGCCTGAAATGCCGATTTTCAAACGCATAATTTAGGTATTTTTTGTTCGCTTCCCGATCTGTAAGTGGTATATGGAGATTCGGAATCTCCTGTAGATTCTTATTCGACCACGTGAAAATCCTGAACGATCTTCTACCGCCGATATCGAACGAAAAATCGATGCCGAATTTTCAAAATCGGAGCTCGCGTTCGGCTATCATCGGAACCGAATGAGAAATTCTGACATTTTATCACGATTTTCGTAGAAATTAGCGAATTTGGAATGAAGAATTCACGGCCTTAACTCGCTACTTGGATATGAAAATTGGTACCCAGAGATGGGGAATTTCCTCAAATTTCGTTTTCTACCGCTAAAAGGTCATTTAATGGCTCGTAGAGCCCGAGCTGATCGAAAGCATCATAGTGGTTTTTGACGTTTCGCGGAGTTGGAGAATCCGAAAATTGCCCATTTTCTTACCGAATTTTCGTACCCATCCGGGGTAGCTCCGGGGTCCAGCTCGTAGCAGGAACCCCGGCCGTTCTTCCTCTCGAAATATCGACCTCCCCCGCCCCGCAAAACGGTCTATCTTCGGACGGGAACGTTCGAACGCGGGGACGCTTTCGGCGATTTCGCCAAAAACGACGTTTTTCGACTTTTTCGTTTGAAAATTTCGGGTATTTTAAGAGCGCCTGGGGGTGTTTTTCGGTCGCTTCTCCTAGAAGAGGATACGCCCTTTCGATTTCAGTTAAGATTGCCTTTGGAGCGGCCCTGCGGGCCGCGGGCTCGGCTTCGCCTCGCGGGTCCCTGACGGGACCCTAGTTAGCCACGCCCACCCTTATTGCTTTAATATAATAGACTAGTAAGCGGGTAGATCAATAGGCCCGTAGATCCATAGGCCAGTAGTTCAAGTTCAAGGCCAGTAGTTCAATAGGCCAGTAGTTCAATTGGCCAGTAGTTCAATTGGCCAGTGGTTCAATATAGCCCATGGATCAATATAGACCATAGATCAATATAGACCATAGATCAATAGGGCCCATACATCAATGAATCGCGCAGAAACACGAAACACGTCTAAATACCCGTTGAAACCCAAAAAAAATTGAAAGTACTGGAAAAAACGCGAAGAAAAGCGAAAAACACGAAAGAATCCGAAGAAACACGAAAGAAACCGAAGTCACACGAAAGAAACCGAAATTACACGAAACAACGCGAGAGAACACGAAAGAACCCCAAGTAACACAAATAATCCAAAGGAACCTGAAAAAAACCCGAACGAATACATATAACTTGAAAGCGCACAAAAAAACTCGAAGTCACGCGAAACACCCCGGAGAAATACAAAAAAACCGAAAGCGCGCAAAAAAACAAAAGTACTTGTAAATTGCACACCCCGTATATCACCCGATCGTAAACTCATTGTAAATTGCACACCCTGTATGACATTTTATCGAAATCAGCAAAATAACTTGTAAATTGCACACCCCGTATATCACATGATCGCAAATTCATTGTAATTCGCACACCCTGTATGACATTTTATCGAAATTAGATCCCATACGCGAAAAATCATGATCACTTGCACATAGGACACCCACTATATAATCGTTTCGTAGTGGGTGCTTTTTCCATGAAAAATGCAGATGGAAAAACTCTCGAAGAAAGACCCTGGTGAAAGTCAGTGCTTTCAATGTGCACAGCCCGTATATAACTCGAAAATAATTTTTTCATAAAAATTAACCCAAAGAATATCGTTGTAACTCCATCTATTCGAATTCAATAATTACCACGAAGGAAGTATCAAAATTATTCTATGGACCTCCTATGTAACACCCCGTATATGAATCGAAAATAATTTTTCCAAAAAAAACCCGAAGGAACACAAAAACTTGAGAGCGCGCAAAAAAACAGTAGAACCTGTAAAGTGCACACCCTGTATATCACCCGATCGCAAATTCATTGTAAATCGCACACCCTGTATGACATTTTACCGAAATTAGCCTCCACACGTGAAAAAACATGATGAAAAATGCATATAGGACACCCTGTATATAATTGATTTGCAGTGGGTGCTTTCATCATAAAAACAAACCGAAAGAATATCGTTTTAACTCTATCGTTTCAAGTTCGGTGCATTCCACGAAGAAAGAACCCGACCAAACACGGAAAAACGTGAAAGAACCCAAAGTAACACGAAAGAACGAAAAAATCCAAAGGAACCGAAAATACACCGAAGAAGCACAAAATCACCGAAAGCGCCCAAAAAACTCGAAGGAAAGCTTGAAACCCCGAGGGAGCACAAAAAACCGAAAGCGTGCAAAAAATAATGAAAGAACTTGTAAATTGCACACCCTGTATATCAATCGATCGCGAAATCATTGTTAATGGCACACCCTGTATGACATTTCATTGCATTCAGCTCGCTTACGCGGAAAAGCACGAAAGCTAGAGAAAAACTCTGGTGAATGTCAGCGCTACTCAGATCTGACACACTGTATATGAATCGAATATATTTTATCGAATTAAGAACCAAAACACGCCGAGGGAATACGAAAAAAACTCGAGTTTTCGCAAAAAAAATCAAATTAACTTGAAAATTGCACACCTCGTTCATCACATGATCGTAAATCATTGTGAATCGCACACCCTGTATAACATTTTATCGAAATTAGATCCCACTCTATAATTGGTTCGCAGTGGGTGCTTTTTCCATAAAAATTCCGACGGAAAATCTCTCGAAGAAATATTCCTTCCCATGGGCACAGCCTGCATAGCGATTTTATTAATGCACACCCCACAACCCTGTACAGCAATTCATCGCGATCTTTTCATTCTTCAAGGACGAAAATGGAATGGCGCGTAAATCGAGCCAAAAATGCCGATTTTCAAACGCATAATTTAGATATTTTTTGTTCGATTCGCGATCTGTAAAAGGTATCAGGAGATTCGGAATCTCCTGTAGATTCTTATTCGACCACTCGAAAGGCCTAAATAATCTTTCAGCGCCCATATCGAGTGAAAAATCGATGCCGGATTTTGAAAATTGGAGCTCGCGTTCGGCTATCCTCGGAATGGAAACAGAAACTGACATTTAACCTCGCAATGTTGTGAAAATTACCGATTTTCGAATGAAGAATTCACGGTCTTATCTCGCTACTTGGATATGAAAATTGGTACCCAGAGATGGGGAATTTCCTCAAGTTTCGTTTTCTAACCTGGACAGGGCGTTTTGGGACGTGTAGAGCCCCCCGCGCGCGAAAGCATCAGGGGGTTTTTGACGTTTCGCGGAGTTGGAGAATCCGAAAATTGCCCATTTTCTTACCGAATTTTCGTACCCATCCAGGGTAGCTCCGGGGTCCAGCTCGTAGCGGGAACCCCGGCGGTTCTTCCTCTCGAAATAGCGACCTCCCCCGCCCCGCAAAACGGTATATCTTCGGACGGGAACGTTCGAACGCGGGGACGCTTTCGGCGATTTCGCCAAAAACGACGTTTTTCGACATTTTCGTTTGAAAATTTCGGGTATTTTAAGAGCGCCCGGGGTGTTTTCGGTCGCTTCTCCTAGAAGAGGATACGCCCTTTCGATCCGTTTTAAGATTGCCTCTCGAGCGGCCCTGCGGGCCGCGGGCTCGGCTTCGCCTCGCGGGTCCCTGACGGGACCCGAAAATTCCAATTTTAACCACGCCCACCCTTATTGCTTTAATATTATAGACTAGTAAGCGGGTAGATCAATAGGCCCGTAGATCCATAGGCCAGTAGATCAATAGGCCAGTAGTTCAATAGGCCAGTAGTTCAATTGGCCAGTAGTTCAATTGGCCAGTAGTTCAATTGGCCCATGGATCAATATAGACCATAGATCAATATAGACCATAGATCAATAGGGCCCATACATCAATGAATCGCGCAGAAACACGAAACACGTCAAAATACCCGTTGAAAGCCAAAAAACATGAAAGTACTGGAAAAAACGCGAAGAAAAGCGAAAAAACACGGAAGAATCCGAAGAAACACGAAAGAAAACGAAGTTACACGAAAGAAACCGAAATTACACGAAACAACGCGAGAGAACACGAAAGAACCCCAAGTAACACAAATAATCCAAAGGAACCTGAAAAAAACCCGAACGAATACATATAACTTGAAAGCGCACAAAAAAACTCGAAGTCACGCGAAACAACCCGGAGATATACAAAAAAACCGAAAGCGCGTAAAAAAACAAAAGTACTTGTAAATTGCACACCCCGTATATCACCCGAACGTAAACTCATTGTGAATTGCACACCCTGTATTACATTTTATCGAAATCAGCAAAATAACTTGTAAATTGCACACCCTGTATATCACATGATCGCAAATTCATCGTAATTCGCACACCCTGTATGACATTTTATCGAAATTAGATCCCATACGCGTAAAATCATGATCACTTTCTCATAGGACACCCACTATATAATCGATTCGTAGTGGGTGATTTTTCCATGAAAAATGCAGATGGAAAAACTCTCGAAGAAAGACCCTGGTGAAAGTCAGTGCTTTCAATGTGCACAGCCCGTATATAAATCGAAAATAATTTTTTCATATAAAATTAACCCAAAGAATATCGTTGTAACTCCATCTATTCGAATTCAATAATTACAACGAAGGAAGTATAGAAATTATTCTATGGAAGTCCTATGTAACACCCCGTATATGAATCGGAAATAACTTTTCCATAAAAAAACCCGAAGGAACACAAAAATCTTGAGAGCGCGCAAAAAAACAGTAGAACCTGTAAAGTGCACACCCCGTATATCACCCGATCGCAAATTCATTGTAAATCGCACACCCTGTATGACATTTTACCGAAATTAGCCTCCACACGTGAAAAAACATGATGAAAAATGCATATGGGACACCCTGTATATAATTGATTTGCAGTGGGTGCTTTCATCATAAAAAACAAACCGAAAGAATATCGTTTTAACTCTATCGTTTCAAGTTCGGTGCATTCCACGAAGAAAGAACCCGACCAAACACGGAAAAACGTGAAAGAACCCAAAGTAACACGAAAGAACGAAAAAATCCAAAGGAACCGAAAATACACCGAAGAAGCACAAAATCACCGAAAGCGCGCAAAAAAACTCGAAGGAAAGCTTGAAACCCCGAGGGAGCACAAAAAACCGAAAGCGTGCAAAAAATAATGAAAGAACTTGTAAATTGCACACCCTGTATATCAATCGATCGCGAAATCATTGTTAATGGCACACCCTGTATGAGATTTCATTGCATTCAGCTCGCTTACGCGGAAAAGCACGAAAGCTAGAGAAAAACTCTGGTGAATGTCAGCGCTACTCAGATCTGACACCCTGTATATGAATCGAATATATTTTATCGAATTAAGAACCAAAACACGCCGAGGAAAACACGAAAAAACTCGAATTTGCGCAAAAAAATCAAAATAACTTGTCAATTGCACACCTCGTATATCACATGATCGCAAATTCATTGTGAATCGTTTACCCTGTATGACATTTTATCGAAATTAGATCCCACTCTATAATTGCTTCGCAGTAAAAATTCTTTTTCCATAAAAATCTCTCGAAGAAAAATCTCTCGAAGAAATATTCCTTCCCATGGGCACAGCCTGCATAGCGATTTTTTTAATGCACACCCCTGTACAGCAGCACATGTCAGCAATCCATCGCGATCTTTTCATTCTTCAAGGACGAAAATGGAATGGCGCGTAAATCGAGCCAAAAATGCCGATTTTCAAACGCATAATTTAGGTATTTTTGTTCGATTCGCGATCTGTAAGTGGTATCAGGAGATTCGGAATCTCCTGTAGATTCTTATTCGACCACTCGAAAGGCCTAAATAATCTTTCAGCGCCCATATCGAGTGAAAAATCGATGCCGGATTTTGAAAATTGGAGCTCGCGTTCGGCTATCCTCGGAATGGAAACAGAAACTGACATTTAACCTCGCAATGTTGTGAAAATTACCGATTTTCGAATGAAGAATTCACGGTCTTATCTCGCTACTTGATATGAAAATTGGTACCCAGAGATGGGGAATTTCCTCAAGTTTCGTTTTCTACCCTGACAGGGCGTTTAGGGACGTGTAGAGCCCGCAGCGAGCGAAAGCATCATAGTGGTTTTTGACGTTTCGCGGAGTTGGAGAATCCGAAAATTGCCCATTTTCTTACCGAATTTTCGTACCCATCCAGGGTAGCTCCGGGGTCCAGCTCGTAGCGGGAACCCCGGCGGTTCTTCCTCTCGAAATAGCGACCTCCCCCGCCCCGCAAAACGGTCTATCTTCGGACGGGAACGTTCGAACGCGGGGACGCTTTCGGCGATTTCGCCAAAAACGACGTTTTTCGACTTTTTCGTTTGAAAATTTCGGGTATTTTAAGAGCGCCCGGGGGTTTTCTCGGTCGCTTCTCCTAGAAGAGGATACGCCCTTTCGATTTCAGTTAAGATTGCCTCTCGAGCGGCCCTGCCAGGCCGCGGGCTCGGCTTTCGCCTCGCGGGTCCCTGACGGGACCCGAAAATTCCAATTTTAACCACGCCCACCCTTATTGCTTTAATATTATAGACTAGTAAGCGGGTAGATCAATAGGCCCGTAGATCCATAGGCCAGTAGTTCAATAGGCCAGTAGTTCAATAGGCCAGTAGTTCAATAGGCCAGTAGTTCAATTGGCCAGTAGTTCAATTGGCCCATGGATCAATATAGACCATAGATCAATATAGACCATAGATCAATAGGGCCCATACATCAATGAAGCGCGCAGAAACACGAAACACGTCAAAACACCCGTTGAAAGCAAAAAAACATGAAAGTACTGGAAAAAACACGAAGAAACGCGAAAAAACACGGAAGAATCCGAAGAAACACGAAATAAACCGAAGTTACACGAAAGAAACCGAAATTACACGAAACAACGCGAGAAAACACGAAAAAGAACCCCAAGTAACACAAAAAATCCAAAGGAACCTGAAAAAACCCGAAAGAATACATATAACTTGAAAGCGCGCAAAAAAACTCGAAGTCACGCGAAACACCCCGAGAAAAATACAAAAACCGAAAGCGCGCAAAAAAACAAAAGTACTTGTATATTGCACACCCTGTATATCACCCGATCGTAAACTCATTGTAAATTGCACACCCTGTATGACATTTTATCGAAATCAGCAAAATAACTTGTAAATTGCACACCCTGTATATGACCCGATCGTAAATTCATTGTAATTCGCACACCCTGTATGACATTTTATCGAAATTAGATCCCATACGCGAAAAATCATGATCACTTGCACATAGGACACCCACTATATAATCGTTTCGTAGTGGGTGCTTTTTCCATGAAAAATGCAGATGGAAAAACTCTCGAAGAAAGACCCTGGTGAAAGTCAGTGCTTTCGATGTGCACAGCCCGTATATAAATCGAAAATAATTTTTTCATAAAAAATTAACCCTAAGAATATCGTTGTAACTCCATCTATTCGAATTCAATAATTACCACGACGGAAGTATGAAAATTATTCTATGGACCTCCTATGTAACACCCCGTATATGAATCGAAAATAATTTTTCCAAAAAAAAAAAACCCGAAGGAACACAAAAATCTTGAGAGCGCGCAAAAAAACAGTAGAACCTGTAAAGTGCACACCCCGTATATCACCCGATCGCAAATTCATTGTAAATCGCACACCCTGTATGACATTTTACCGAAATTAGCCTCCACACGTGGAAAAACATGATGAAAAATGCATATAGGACACCCTGTATATAATTGATTTGCAGTGGGTGCTTTCATCATAAAAAACAAACCGAAAGAATATCGTTTTAACTCTATCGTTTCAAGTTCGGTGCATTCCACGAAGAAAGAACCCGACCAAACACGGAAAAACGTGAAAGAACCCAAAGTAACACGAAAGAACGAAAAAAATCCAAAGGAACCGAAAATACACCGAAGAAGCACAAAATCACCGAAAGCGCGCAAAAAAACTCGAAGGAAAGCTTGAAACCCCGAGGAGCACAAAAAACCGAAAGCGTGCAAAAAATAATGAAAGAACTTGTAAATTGCACACCCTGTATATCAATCGATCGCGAAATCATTGTTAATGGCACACCCTGTATGACATTTCATTGCATTCAGCTCGCTTACGCGGAAAAGCACGAAAGCTAGAGAAAAACTCTGGTGAATGTCAGCGCTACTCAGATCTGACACACTGTATATGAATCGAATATATTTTATCGAATTAAGAACCAAAACACGCCGAGGGAATACGAAAAACTCGAGTTTTCGCAAAAAAATCAAATTAACTTGAAAATTGCACACCTCGTTCATCACATGATCGTAAATCATTGTGAATCGCACACCCTGTATAACATTTTATCGAAATTAGATCCCACTCTATAATTGGTTCGCAGTGGGTGCTTTTTCCATAAAAATTCCGACGGAAAATCTCTCGAAGAAATATTCCTTCCCATGGGCACAGCCTGCATAGCGATTTTATTAATGCACACCCTGTACAGCAATTCATCGCGATCTTTTCATTCTTCAAGGACGAAAATGGAATGGCGCGTAAATCGAGCCAAAAATGCCGATTTTCAAACGCATAATTTAGGTATTTTTGTTCGATTCGCGATCTGTAAGTGGTATCAGGAGATTCGGAATCTCCTGTAGATTCTTATTCGACCACTCGAAAGGCCTAAATAATCTTTCAGCGCCCATATCGAGTGAAAAATCGATGCCGGATTTTGAAAATTGGAGCTCGCGTTCGGCTATC